>APFE030154953.1:225055-238554 GCA_000404065.3 Pinus taeda | reverse complement strand
CCCCCTCTCCAACCATCTCCCTCTCTCTCTCTTCTCCTCTCTCTCTCTACCTCTCCCTCTCATCCTCCCACTCTCATGCTTTCTTCCCCTATCACTCATGCTCCCAATCTCCCTCTCTCACTCTCCCCCCTATTTCTATCTCTCCTCCTCCCCCTCTCTCCCCTATCCCCCTATCCTTTTTCATCTCGCCCCATACCCCCCTCTCTATCTACCTAACTCGCCCCTCCCCCCTCTCTATCTCTCCCTGTCTCATTATGCCTCCCCCTCTCTCCCTCTCACCCCCTCTACATATCCCCTCCTCACTCCCTCACACTCTCGACCCCTCCCCCTATCTCTCTATCTTTGTCTCTCTTCCCCTCCATCCACCTCTCTCTCTCCGTCTCTCCCTCCTTCTCCTCTCTCTCCTTCTCTCTCCCTCCATCTCACTCCATCCCTCTTCCTCTCCCTCCTCCTCCCACTCTCCCTCCCCGTCCGACTCTCCCTCTTCCTCCCCATTCCACTCTCCCTCTCTCGCTCCCTCTCTCCCTCACTCTATCTCTCCTTATTGTGCCTCCCTCCTCTCTCTCACTCTCTGCCTTCCGCTCCCTCTCCCCATCCCCCTCTTTGACAATCTTCCCTTCCACCTCTTCTCGTCTCCACGTCCCTCCCCCTATCATCCTCCTAGTCACTCTCTCTCTATATCTCTTTTGAATTATCTATATCGCTCTCGTTATGTCTCTCTCTCATTACCTCCCTCACTATCATTATATCTCTCCCTCTCTTGCTGTCCCTCTTGTTGGGCCATGAATATGACCACTTTGTAACACTTATTTCATCCATTTTTACTCTTCTCTATTATATCACTTATCATAATTTATCATATAATTCTATCTTACAATTATTTATGCTCTTATGAATGAATATTATTTATTCTCCTTTATTTCTAATAAATTGATGATTATGAATGATTTTATCAATGGTAGTTTTAATAAATTGGTTATAACATTATTTACCATTTTTAGCCTCCAAGATAATTTCCAGATTGAAGATTTGATCATTAAAAGTGCCAACTCAGAAATGCGTTGGAATAAGGAGTGATAGTTTAGCGGTTGAGATTCTGAGCGAATGGAGAAGAATATGGAAATCTGGAACATGGGTTCTGTCCATAACGGACCCAATTAACTTTAGTGTAGAACGGTTTTCCCAAATTCGGCCTGTACTGAGAGAAATGCGAAGTTCTTTGAACACAATTTTCTCAAATTTGTTGTTGCGGCCGTCCTTCAAAACTCGGCTGCAAAGCCAAATTCGTCTTTCTCTTGTTGAAAGATGAATGGAAATATATTTTCTTAGTGATCAATTGGTTGGAAACAATCCAATTTTGTAATAATGATCATATTGTAATTATCACAGTTGTAACCACTCTCTACTCTCTTTGTATTTAAATCAGAATAGAGATCAGAGAGGGGGATGACTTAGAGAGGGGAAAAAGAATGGAAAAATGAGGGAGAATTGAGGATTAAAAGTTGGAGATTCAAGAATGATGATGGGATAGGATAGAATAGGAGGAAAAGAAGATTGTTGCATGTTGTAATTCTCAAAGCTTTAGCTGTTGTAATGATTTCATAGTTTGATGATTAATATATGATTTGGGAGTTGTTGTTCATTCACCTGATCTGAAGTAGCCCATCAGCATCCGCTGGCGGCTAAGGGCCCAGCCTCTGGTGGAGTATGCTACTGTTGTATTATGTTTTTTCAATTTCTGCCGTGTGATGGTTTGATTTAGTTCCTATTTCTTTGAATCGTATTGCCTAACAATTTCATGTTTTTGCAGCGAGCTGTTATAATATTTTATGAAATTGTTTTATTGCACAAGCTGGGATTCAATCGTGTGGCTGTCCTTTTCCATCATAAAAAAGATTATTATTCTTCTCAATGTACATTGTTATGTTGTTCATTTCAAATGTAAAGCTTCGCCGTTCATTTCAGACTTTGATATTCATTATGGATTGTTGGTTATTCGATTCCTTTAATTCCAGTTTGCTGTCCATTTACTTTGATGTTCATTTATGTTGATTAATTGCAAGAGTTTGCTTTTAAGGAGTTTTCCTAGTTTACTTTCAATAGCAGCTTCAGTTCAATTTCGATTTCCTTTTAATTGCTTTAAAGTAGCACTGTCCACTGTAGAGAACATTGGTTATTGCTTCCTCGTTCCCAGATTGATTGTCTTGTTCCAGTTTGATTTTAATTGCATCAATTTCTAGAGGAATGAGTTATCGCTATTGTATCCTCAATTGATCGTTGTTTGAGTGAATGATTTAGTTTAAAACATTTCAGTTTCTTGTTGTTCCAATTAGATGTTGTTTCCAGCTTTCATTTATTTTTGGATTTTAAGCACTATATTGCAAAACATTACTCTTGAGTAAATAGGCATCTCAAACTAAGTAGACTCTTGAAATAAAAAGTCGTCCCTAGGTTGATAATTAATGTGAGGTAATTAGGAGTTAAAAAGACACTTTTTTATCTCTCCACATTTAGGTGCCGTTGTCGGGGAGAGTGTATCCATTTTTAAAGAGTAGTGTGCGTCTGATGAGTGCCTGTTAGGAAAGAATTGGGTATTAAAAACAGAAGGTAAGTACCTGCGTATGGAGCATGTAAAAGCCCTGCTCCCCCACCCTCTTTCCAACAAAATTGTTAAAGAACCTAGGGTAGAAATAGATGTTTGAATTTTTGTGTGAATGATTAGGAAAAAGATAGAAATTTTTAAAAAATGAATCACATGATCTCACACAAATGGTGATGTAAGCACCACCCATTTCACTAACCGATTGACAGGAACATTTGAAGAAGGAGCCTCGAGGAAACACATGAAGAACATCTTATACTATGGTAAGAAATGGCTCACGTTTCTACTTTTGAATTTCCTATCAAAGATCTAGGAGGAGTGACACAAATGCACATAATTCCCCCATCTTTACCAAATTTTAATGGTTTAGCAAATCAAAATCCAGGTACATTCTTATTTGAGTTTGAAATACTTTGTAGAGGATACGATTATTGTACTAATGATCAAAGATTGAAAGTGTTTCCTCTTACTCTAAAAGGAGCAGCTCTCTGATGGTTCATGAGCCTAGGTGGAATTGCATCCAATCATGGGAGGACATGAAGAACATATTCTTGAAGGAATACCAAGACTATTGCAAATCCAATGAAGATATTTTCAGTATGATGCAAGGGGAAGATGAAAGTTTAGAGGACTATGTAGATCAATTTCAATATAACCTTAAAAAATCAAAGCATAAGCATTTGCAAAAAGAGATCTTAAAAACACTCCTTCTTAAAGGAATCAAAGATGAATTTTTAAAACTCTTAAATCTGATAGGAAAAGGTGATGCTTTTCAATTGTCATATGATGATGTTTGTGAGTTGTGCATAAGGTATTCAAGAGGAATCTCCAAGGCTGGTAAGAATTCTAGAGATGTTTTTTCTTTCTTTTCCAAATCTGCGACAAGAATAGGAGATGTAAGAGCTGAAATGAATGTTTTATTTGAAAATTTTAAAGTTTATTTTGTTAGCTCTCTAAATGCAAAATTGGTTGTTTTGCAAGTTCATAAAAATCAAGAATTTGATGAAGTGTTTTTCACTCATGACCAAAAGGAGCATCCCTAAATACTCACTCTTCCTTATCTAGGATGGAAGTATCATATCAAAGAGGTAAGGAAGCTGCAACAAGGTCATAACCATGGAAATCATTGCCTACAGGTATGGTTCAAAACACTTCCTCTCCACTTTCTTACTTGCATAATCCATTATGGAATACTAATGTGTTAGGGCAGCCATGTAAATCTCAATATAACCACCAGCAATTTTGTCTACAAGCTTGGCATGGCTCACTTTATGATTGCATGACTACTCTCCCTCATCTTGTAGCAAAAGCACATTCTCCATATTCTCCACCAGCTCTTCCACAATATCTTGCTTGCCCATCAAAACCATTCACACAACCCAATCAACCACATCATCAAAATGCTCCATTCCTTACACATTTTCCTGCTCAACTAATTCCACCCCCTGACCATAATAAACCAGTACAACACACTTACAATGTTGAACTGCCATATTTACCCACACTTCCCACCCGTTCTATATCACATGTGTTATTAGTGAAAACTTACAATGAGATTCAGAGTGTTTCAAATGCAAAAATTGTAGAAGATATGGAAGAAAATGAGGCTTCTTTTACTATGCATCAACAAGCTATTTTAAAATCTCAAGAACTTCATGATATGATGGGTATGGGAAATCAAGAAAGTAAAGGATATATTGAATATTGGTTTCACTCCATCATTTGTTTGCAACATCACTCTATGCTTCAACAATTTTTGATACCATTTTTTCAAGGGAAGTTGGTTTCTCATACCCTAATATTCATTAATATGCATTTTTCAAATTTGGGTACGTGTATACATGAAGGCTTGTTTCGAAAATGGCTCCACTAGAAATGCTCTTATACATAAACATATTCGATTCTCAAATAAGAGTATGATAGTTGAGAAAATAAAATAAATAAACAATTAAAACAAACACTTCTTTTTTATTTTTATTTTTGTAAAGCTAGTTGTTTTTTGTTACAACATGCTATGGAAATCAACATCGGTGATAATTTTTTTAACTCACTTGTCTATGTAGATGAATTAAAATGGAAATAATAGTTATATAAACACTCATATTCAATTTTATCACCAATTTGAAAAAATGCTTCAATATCATATTTTTTTGGATTCTGGGCTTGATGAAATTTCTGCAAAAACAATCGAGATAGTCATGTTTTGAGGGATCAAAAGGGAATATTTGTAAAAAATGTTTCTATAATAAGTATCCCTTGATTTCTAATTTCCAACCCAATTTGAATCACTCAATTTGGATTTGAAACTAAAAAGTTAGAACAAAAACATTGACCGGATGTCTAGCGGGCAACTCAGGAACAGAGTTGGGACAGTCCGTTTTTGGAGGCCTAAATGAATGAACTTTTAAAACATGTTCCAATGGTAGATTACCCTCTGAATCTAGTTTACAATGAAATTGGAATCACTCATTTTCAATATTGTATGGGGAAGTTATGATCAAAATACTGACTATCTATTGTAAATCAACACTCTTAAAACTATGTTTTTCCGGCTGTTCCTTACAGTATTTGACCTATCAATTCTTTTTTTATTCAAAACCTGTTTCTATTGGAGATAAATAAATAAATGTACTCTCATTTCCAATTTTAATCATTCAAATCTGACATCAAACGAAAATTTTATGGTTGAAATATCAACTATTGGTCTAAGCTGGGTAATCGAAAATGACTCTGTTATGCAGGTTGTTCTAACTAAAATTGACATATCACATCATTTAACTTTCAAAACCTGTTTCTATTGTAAATAAAACTTTGAATTAGGTCTCATATGACTTTAGAATCACTCAATTTGGACAAAAAATAAAGAAGTGATTAAAACACTGCTGGTTAGTATGGTCGACCACTACTCTCCCGCGGGTGACAAATAAATTTTACTTTGTTATTTTCTTTGTGGATTTGTTATACAGAGTAACTAATTGTTAGTTTTTTGCATAATTCTTGGATTAAGGGAGCCTGTACACCTCTCTTTCTCCATGATTTAATGTTTTATTGCAGGTAGATACTCGTTTTTTGCAGGTCCAGGAGAAAAATAAGGTCAATTTATGGACGAGTGATTTTGAAAAAAAATTTAAATGAAACAAAGGAATTTCATCCAACTCATTACCCAATGGATTCATAATAGAAGAAATGAAGAATTGACTTCCATTTTAAGATTCATGTCATGTATTTGCTGCCAAAACATTTTTCAAATAGATCTTTTTTTTTGACATAACATCATAGTTGTTGTAACTTAATTTATTTATTTACATACTGTTTTTTTGTTGTTTCTTTTCTAATTTCTTTTTTATTTTTTGTTTCAGGTGTTGCTTCATTCAAAGTGTAACTCATCCTCAGCATCAATGCCATGAACAACTAATTTGTGTTTTTTTACATGTTTACATTTTACGATTGTCCATTTCGCTGTTCCTTTTTCACTTTTCGCTGTTCCTTTTTCACATTTTGTTGTTCCTTTTTGAAATGGAACAACTACCATTCCTTTTTGAAATGAAACAACTGCCGTTCCTTTTTGAAATGGATCAACACTTCTGCACTTTCACATTTTGTTGTTCCTTTTCGAAATGGAACAACACTTCTGCACTTTCACGTCTTGTTGTTCCTTTTTGAATGGAATAACACTTCTTCACTTTCACGTTTTGTTGTTTCTTTCCGAATGGAACAACACTTCTGCACTTTCACGTTTTGTTGTTCCTTTCCGAATGGAACAACACTTCTGCACTTTCACGTTTTGTTGTTTCTTTCTGAATGGAACAACACTTCTGCACTTTCACATTTTGATGTTCTTTCCGAATGGAACAACACTTCTGCACTTTCACGTTTTGACGTTCCTTTTCGAAATGGAACATCATTTCTCCACTTTTACATTTTTGTTGTTCATTTTCAAAAAAACATCATTTTCACATTTCTTGTTGTTTCTCTTAGAGAACAACACCTTTTCGCATGCATTTTCTTCATTGTTCCCTACAGGGACCAACATTTTTTTTATGTGTATTTTTGTCTTTTGGCGTGCATTTCCTTTGTTGTTCCCTACAAAGAATAACATTTTTTTATTGTTTTTTATGTCCCTTCAAAAAAAGAAACACTTTGGAAGTATTTTCAAGAGCAACCCTTCCTTCGTCTTATGGGATTATTCCTAGTTCATCTCAACCACATTTTCCTGATTCTCTTTCATGGCATGAAGTACACTATTTTATGAGGACAAGAATTATGGATTCTTTTGAAGCAAGTTAATATCATTTACGTTATGATCTTTAACAGGACAACTCTGTGATGATTGTTTATTTTCAAAAGGACACAATTATTTATATACTACTTTACTGCATTGTTTTCTATTGAACATGATATTGATTGATCATCTTAATACCATGCTGGGTCCACCTTTCCTGGTTATAATATTCTCTGTCTATAATAAATGAGATTATGGGTATATTTTTTTCTATTGAAACGTTCAACTTATTCCACCATCCCTCCTCTTGAGGAGGATTGAGCCTCCCTCTTTTTATCATAAAAATGTGTAATAACAACAAAATTTTGTTCGCAGATGGAGGATATGGGGTCTTATTACGAGCCAGCCTACCATGTTCATAAGGCTGTAACAAAGTGACATTCCCATTATAGCCACCACACTAGGGTTATGATCCATTGAATAGCCAAATTATCCTTGGAACAGGAGGTTTCATCACGAGCCGGCCTGATCACTTTTGCTACATCCCAGTGAATGGCAGTGTGGTTATCTGGTTACCACGCCAGCACACTGATCTCTTCCGTAGAACAGTACTATAACTCTCTAGTTATAAATTGAGGATTCTAGCTCATATGGGTTAAAAAGCAACCCTGTCGAAGCTATGGACACCTGCTGGCAGAAGAGGCTCTGCTTATGGTATTGAAGTTATACCTTATCGTCAATTATTACTATCATACCATTTTCTTATTTTTTATTTTTATCAGAGAAGTTATTTCCTTAATTTTTATCCATATTTTGAACCTTTATGCATGATAGATTTTTTTATGATCAATCACATCATTTTTCAGCTAGAGTACAGTCAACAAAGCATCTTTTTGGAATATTGTCGTTCTTTTTCTTTTTTTCATAACTTATCATCAATCCAAAGCATCCTATATTTTATTCATAACTATCTTTATACACTCTGCTCTCATTATAACCATAACTCTCATCGTCCTGTCATTGATTTGTGTACTACTGTTGTATTGTTCATTCCCTTGCCTTGCCATCAACACAACACATTTCATATGATTTATAGTCATGGAATCTCTTTTCCAATTAGAGAGGGGAATGTATGCATTATGGGTTAACATGCGATATGATTACTGCACTCTGCCATAACTTATTGATTTAACAAAATATTAGTATTGCATGTAGACAAAAGTTTTTTTGATTGAAATTTTTGCATGCATCTAATCTATTGCTATTTAAAACTAACACTATGGATTCAAGAATATTGTATGCAAAATAGTAATTTGTTTACAGGAAAACAACAAGTATGCGCAGAATTCTATTCGTAGCATGACCACACTATTGCACCTAACAGAAAAGGCTCGCGAACGTGAACAATTCTTCAGACATGATGTACTTGCCTAGATTCCACCTTTTGCATCACTTTTAGCACCAACTCTTCCTACATTATCTTCAACAAATGCCAATACATATATGTCATTCCACATTTTTCTTTTTGGAGGTAAAACTTGAGGTAAAATAGCATAATTTTCTGATTTATTACGAATTTATTACGAATTTAATGAAAATCCATTTTGAGCATTATTTATCATCCTTCATTCCACATCTTTACCACTTCCCATTTTTCAGAGGCATATCATCTTTCCATTTAGGGAGTACTGCTTTCATTCATTTCTTTCTTATGCCCATGTCATTTCTATTCTTATCATCCATTACTATTTTTATTCATTCTCAACACCTCCCTTATTCCATGATTGTTTTATACCAAGCATAGAATTCAACATATGGTAGCAACCACCTCAATTTGTTTTCTATCATCGCATGAGGCCATGCTAATTTTTCAGAGAGGGGGAGGAATTGCTACGCATGATGGATGTTTTTTTTACTTTCTTTCTCATTCAAGGCATACAATTTCAGTGCAGAAATTGGTTTCCATAATATTTTTAAAACTATGAACTCAATTCTTGTGATTTCTGAATAACACAGATGTACCATTAAAATACACAAACCTAGATTCAAGATTTGATCATTAAAAGTGCCAACTCAGAAATGCGTTGGAATAAGGAGTGACAGTTTTACGGTTGAGATTCTGAGCAAATGGAGAAGAATCTGGAAAATCTGGAACATGGGTTTTGTCCAGAACAGACCCAATTAACTTTAATATAAAATGGTTTGACCCAATTTAGCTTGTACTGAGAGAAATACAGGGTTCTTTGAGCACAATTTTTTGAGATTTGCTGTTGCGGTCGTCCTCCAAATCTTAGCTGCAAAGCCAAATTCGTCTTGCTCTTGTTGAGAGATGAATGGAAATATATTTTCTTGTTGATAATTTGGTTGGAAACAATCCAATTTTGTAATAATGATCATATTGTAATTATCACAGGTGTAACCACTCTTTGCTCTCTTTGTATTTAAATCAGAACAGAGATCAGAGAGGGCGATGACTTAGGGAGGGGAGAAAGAATGGAAAAATGAGGGAGAATTGAGGATTCAAAGTTGGAAATTCAAGAATGATAATGGGATAGGATAGAATAGGAGGAAAATGAGATTGTTGCATGTTGTAATTCCCAAAGCTTTAGCTATTGTAATGATTTCACAGTTTGATGATTAATATATGATTTGGGAGTTGTTGTTCATCCACCTAATCTGAAGTAGCCCAGTAACATCCACTGGCGGCTAACGGCCCAGCCTCTGGTGGAGTATGCTGCTATTGTATTATATCTTTCCAATTTTCGTCGTGTTATGGTTTGATTTAGTTCCTATTTCTTTGAATCATATTGCCTAACAATTTCATGTGTTTGCAGCGAGCTGTTATAATATTTTATGAAATTGTTTTATTGCACAAGCTGGGATTGAATCGTGTGGCTGTTCTTTTCCATCATAACAAAGATTATTATTCTTCTCAATGTACATTGTTATGTTGTTCATTTCATTTCAGACTTTGATATTCATTATGGATTGTTGGTTATTCTATTCCTTTAATTCCAGTTTGCTGTCCATTTACTTTGTTGTTCATTTTTGTTGATTAATTGCAAGAGTTTGCTTTTAAAGAGTTTTCCTAGTTTACTTTTAATAGCAGCTTCAGTTCAATTTCGATTTCCTTTTAATTGCTTTAAAGTAGTACTGTCAACTGTAGAGAGCATTGGTTATTGTTTCCTCGTTCCCAGATTGATTGTCATGTTCCAGTTTGATTTTAATTGCATCAATCTCTAGAGGAATGAGTTATTGCTAATGTATTGTCGATTGATGGTTGTTTGAGTGAATGATTTAGTTTAGAACATCTCAGTTTCTTGCTGTTCCAATTAGATGTTGTTTCCAGCTTTCATTTACTTTTGGATTTTAAGCACTATACTGCAAAACATTACTCTTGAGTAAATAGCCGCCTCAAACTGAGTACATTCTTGAAATAAAAAATCGTCCCTGGGTTGATAATTAGTGTGAGGCAATTAGCAGTTAAAAAGACACCTTTTTATCGCTCCACACCTCTCTCCCTCTCTCTCATTACCTCCCTCTCTATCATTGTCTCTCTCTCTCTCTCTCCCCCCGCCTCACCCTCAAAATATTTCCCTCTATCTCTCCTCCTCTCTATGCCCCTAGTCTCCCGCTACCTTCGCCTACCCCTCACCCTCCCCCTCTGTGTCTCCCTCTCCCGATCTCTCCCCAAACTCTCTCTCTCTCTCTATGCCACCCTCCTCTCCCGCTCTCTTCTTCTCCCCCTTCCCTTGCCCTTTGCATATTCCCTTCTCCTCCTGCCCACTCTCTCACTCTTCTCCTCCCTCCTATTTCTATGCCCTCTCCCTCCCCCTCCCCTCTACTTATCCTCCTCTCACCCTCTCTCTCTCACTTCTTCCCTTCCCCCACTACCCCCACCTCTTCTTCTCTCCCACTCTTCCCCCTCTCTCTATCCCTCTCTCTCACCCTTCCTCTCCCTCTTTCTCTTCCCTCCCTTCCTCTTCCCTGTTTCCCTCTCCCTGTCTCTTCATCCCCTTCTACCTCTACCTTATCGCACCCACTCTTAGACTCCCTGTCCCCCTCTCTCGCTTTCTCTCCCTCTCCCTCTCCCTCTCTTCTACTCTTCTCTCTCCTTCTCCCCCCTCTCCCTACCCTCTCCCTATTCTCCTCTCTCCCCCATCTCTCTTTCTCCTCCCTCTCCCCCTCTCCCTCATACCACTTCTCTCTCCGCCTTCCTCTCCCTCTCTCTCTGTCTCCCTCTCTTTCCATCTCTCTCACTATCTTCCTATATCCCCTCTCCCTCTCCCTTCCTCCCTCTCTATCTCCCCCTCTTCATCTCTCCCTCTCTCTCACCGCTTCCCTGCCCCCCCTCTCTCACTCTCTTCTCCACCCTCCCATCCTCTCTCTCTCTCCCTCCCTCTCCTACCCTATCCCCACTCCCTCTCTTGCCTCCTCCCCCCTCTGTCTCTCCCACCCCTTACTCTCATCATCTCTCTCACTCTCATTATCACCATCATATCATCAAACAACCTAATTTAGCATGGCATTTAACAAAAAGAAACATAATCATTGTTATCATAATCATATCATTTAACAAATATAATCCACGTCATGTAGAAAACAAAAAGATGTTATGAATTGGAAATCAATAATCATCATATTATTTAAGAAACACAATCATTATATCATCTTATAAAAGTAAAACAAATACATACATAATTATATACAAATGAAACTTTCAAAAATGTCAACATCATATTATCTCATATTATCTAATTAGCAAAAACACAACTATCATATCATATAAACAAACAAAAATTGTATTAAGTTAAAAAAATGTTTTTTTAAGCCTCTTTTCACATTTAAATAAACAAAGGCATCTATTTCTCCTATCTTAAAAAAATAAAACAATTCTACTCATGAATAAATTATTTAATATCATCCAATTAAAAAAAAAAATTAATTTAATATATATATATTTTTTAATAAATTAAATATTTACTCTAACCTTTTGGAAATCTTCCATAAAAATAAGTGTAGTAAAATGAGAATTCTATGCTATTGAAAGTCTTCCCTAAGAAGAGACATTGGATCCTTTTAAGAAAGCACTAGATCAAGAGACATTGGATCCTTTTAAGAAAGCACTAGATGATGATAGTGAGAAGCAACTACTTCGTAACCACTTAAAGAAGATAGTCAAGATATGTGGAGGAGTCTCGAAGCTTATGAAGGTGGTAGCAGAATTCATTAGGTGTGAAGAAAATGCACAAAAAAGTTATAGTACATTGTCGAAAGAGAGAAAAAAACAACTAGAAAAGTAAAGTAGAGAATGATAAAGTTTCAATTGTGAAAAAAATGCACAAAAAGATTATATTACAGTGTTGGAAGAGAAAAAAACCACCAGAATGGTACTAAAAGGTTACCCAGACTTTAAGAGACCGAATTTTTTACCTTTGATCAGGTTTTGGGGGCTGGGAGAAGCTTTGAGATATTGTGGTGGAAGGAGCCAGCTAGGCTTTATAACAAACAACATTGCAATAAGATTAATGAAATTTCTTATAACACTGAGAAATAATATTAGATTATTCATAAGTAATTAACGCGATTAGGGACCATGAAGAGAACTAGAAGATTGAAAGAAAACAAAAATTAGGAAGAATTAATGGGATTGCTGACTGACAATTAAGATTAAAGGGAGAGCAATAACTGAGCATAAATATTTGAAAACAGTGGGCCACTCAGGTAGTGAAGTAGGAGACGTAATAGAAATGAAAGACAGGTAGTGAAGGAGGAGACGTAATAGAAACAAGGGACATGGAAATTTAAAATTTTATGTAATCTAGTGTATGCCACTAAAACTGAAGGATAAATACAGGAAACATACCTTTCAATTATAATGGTAACAAATATCACTGTTACAGCTCTCTTCCTCCTCTCCTGTGTGAATACCTCCATTTATGATATCGACTTTCGTTGATCCATGCATGCCTTCTCCCTGATCTTCTTGGTCGAATTCAAATTTAAATAACATCCATTTTGACAACAGGAAGCTAGGTAAAAGATTGAGATTGTTTCCAAGAAATTCCCAGGGCCAAATTTCGAATGTTCATGCAATTAATCGGCCTTTTTTTGGTCCTCTGCTTTTGGTGGTGTGCCGTATTTCTTTATTTCTATCTTCACGCATTCAATATAATTGAATGCCTATTCATTTCTTTACCTTGAATAACAACGTCATTTATTTCCAGGCCATCCCTCGTATATCTAAAAAGAAAAGCCGTGATCTGTTAAAGGAAAGATCAACGTCTATAACAAAAAAAAAGCCTGAGATGCTTTTCTTAAAAACATTTTTTTCAATAAATTCTCTTCACATCCACATCATCTATCCACGTCGGTGCAAATCTTGGCGCAGGCTTGTTCTGGTCCTTTCTTTTTGGAATGTGCTTGAATTTGAATTTAAAGTAGAATCTTTGACACTCCTTAAATAGTATTTTTACGTAATAATTTTGGTGAGGCCTTTTCTGTTACTCTGTTTTTGGCAGTGAGCAATTCAACTATCAATTAATATTACAAGGTTAACCTGAGGAGCAGTGATAGTAGAGAGAACTTTTTATATCTTTCTATTTTTATATATGATTAATGGTATTTATTTCTTTAGGTTCAATAACAATGTCATTGAATTATTTTTTAAGTTTT
>APFE030154953.1:111070-224593 GCA_000404065.3 Pinus taeda | reverse complement strand
TACATTTTAAATATTTTAAAGATACTTTAATACTAAAAATTTTAAGTATTTGAAAATATGCTTTATAGAGAATTACTAGCCTGGTGACCTTTTTTGTGATTCATATGGGGAGTGGGATAATTTATCATATTTTGGTTATTGGATTTGAGTGTTTAGTTTTTTTTAATATGCAATTTTCTTCTACAAATAACAAGCACACTTTACTTTGTATGGTTTGAAGTGTAGAATTTTTTTTTTTATTATTTTTTGCTTCTTGCTTCATATTGGTTTTTTTTGTTTATAATTTTAAACATATTTTCTTAATGTTTTTTGAGTTTTTATACAATATTTAACAACTAAAAGTTTCTCCTAAAAGAGGAGAAAGAAAAATCATAGTTAAAAGAATGTATTTCTTAGACGAAACTATTCTCCAAACTTGCATCCTTGTATTTTCCAAACAACTGTAATTTATTGTAGAGCACGACATGTTTTAAAAGATTATTTATTTTCACTATACCATAGATTATGTACTTGACATATAGAAATATATTTGCATGCTATGCATGTCCACTGTAGAGTAGCTTCATTCTTATTTTCAGAACAATTTTGCATTTATACATAATGTGATGTCTACTAAAAATGAAAAAGGTTGCATTGTATTTACTCATGGGTTGATATTATATTTCACATCAATACCATATAACGAAAAACAACTCAATGAGACTACATGGCACATAATAAGAGCTTTTACCGACTTTTTTTTAACTACTGCAACCATATAAATTAAATGACTTGTATACACATTAATCCATGATAAGCACCAAAACACTTACCCCATTTTACATCTCACATTACGCACATAAAAAAAGAATCATAAAATTTAACTAAATTATAAATTTATTTTAAATTATTATCCCGACTCACATTAATAGGTCTTGTTACAATACTATGGGTAAATACCGTGGCTTATCAATACCACATGTCCAATATGGAATATGTTGCTATGATTTTTTCTTTAATTAAACAATTTGACATCAATTGATTAAAATAGAATAATTAACTATCAATACCACATGTCCAATATGGAATATGTTGATATGATTTTTCTTTAATTATAGAATTTGACATAGATGGATTAAAACATAATAATTAACTATTGATACATGAATACTACTATGACTATTCTAGCATATTCCATGGAGGATAAATCTCTACCATTCACCTAATAAATATTAATAGTTAAATTAAAAGTGTGGGAAACCTATTTTCAAATAAGCATGCCTATATATTAACAAAAAAATCTACAATCTAATCATTTAGTGTATGACTTATCTCCTTTATGACCTAATTTACTCTTTATAACTTTCTTCCTTTATACCTTACTTATCCTCCATTGTGGAATCTAAGGTCATCATCTAGTGAATATGGAGGACGTGTTACAACCAACAACACCTATATTAGACATTTTTATTGACAACAAGAAAGGGCTACTACAATATCATAAATTCTACATTTTTCCTTTTTTTTAATTTAGTAAACTAAAACAAAATAGACAAATACCTTGAACACTTCAAAAATAACAATTGTAGATAACTATAAAGTCATTACTTATTAGGATAACAACCATCGACATGAGAAGATATAACTACTTTTGCCATCGATAACCTGATAATAAGATCTATATCTTAGACTAAGATTTATTTTTAGTACTCGAAGATTTATGTTTCTTGTCTCTTTCCTTAGCTTGAGTTGAAGTTTTATGTTCCTTGTTTTCATGGAAAAGATGACCAATACACTTTTCAAGACATGGGACAATGAGCAAGTATTGCTTGTACCAATTCATGTTCTTTATTTAGGCTCATTCAAATGCATGTTGCTTGGAGGACTATCATCACAACAAGCGACATCAACACAAAAATCCTAAATTATCATGGACTTGTGGCCTATTTATTTTTGGAAATATTTTAGGATAAGCCTTTGATATGGACAAACTCATCATTTCTAGAACTATTCAAATGTCTCTTTTGCCTTGCTTGTGATATTTTCCTCTGAATTGTTTTAATCTTAACTTTAGATTGAGGGTTTTGTTGTGATTGATTAATATCTTCTTCATGTGCAGGCTCTTTAGGTACAATTTTGGTTTGAAGACTTACCCTAGAGGGTTTCACTTCGCTTTTATCATTAAATTCCTATTTTAATTCTATATGACATATAGTAGTACTCTTGGTCAGGCTTCTAGATAAGCGAACACTAGTAGGTCTAAGGGTTTCAACATTATTATCATTCAAAGCACAAGGGTTTTCTTCATGAAATTATTCTTCACAAACATTTTATAAAGAATGATGATATGGTGATTGAATAATACTTTCCAACGAGGGGTTATGTACACAAATACTAGAGAAATTAGAATACGCGGGTAACTGGGGGTTTTCAAAACCATTTCGTTCTAGGAAATGATCATATTCATCCCTTGTCTTTTATAAATGGTGCATAACTAGAATATAGATGAAAATATGAGGCAATATTGATATTTTAGAGTTCTTGCAACATGACTGGTATGTGCAGGACATTTTAGTGGGGATTTTATATAGAGCAAAAGGGAAAATTAAGTTTATGGATGAGAAATTCCATTAACAACATTTTATGATAAATAAAAACTAAATTGTGTTACCCTTCAAAAGTAACATATTGATGCAAGGAAAGCACTAAATTATGTCATTTAGATTTCAAATATGAAATTGGCATACCTTTCACAAGATATGCAAAATCTTTATTAATGATAGGTTGCTTGGAGGGAATGTAACACATTGCACAATTTTTAGACAATTTCTCTCTCTCAAAGGGGAGATGAGTAGATGTTGCATTAGAATCCATATATATATCCATCTCTAGATCACCCACTCAGTATTTCTTCATATCGAAAGAAGAGGAAAAATCCTTGATAACCCCTTTAGTATAACCTTGAAACAACTAAAGAAAATCCCACTAGCTAACCTAGTGGAACAAGTCTGCATTTTCATCATATGACTCTACTATATTAGCTCCAATGTCCTTAAACTCGTTATGGGGTTCCATGCTTAGAATCAAGCATTGGGGCATCACTGATCAAGCAATATTATATCACATGTGTTCATATTGGGGTATAAAAAATGAGAAAATCCTAAAATAATATATTGACAATATAAAAAGGGATAAAAGAGGTTTTTTTTTCTTTTTTTTTTTTTTATTATAGGGTATTTTATATTCCATATCTTGGCCAAGCGGATGAAAACTATAGCCGGAGTATGAAGATTTTTCTGACAGAGTATCGAGAGGGCAGTGAACTTCGAGTTAATGCAAAGAAAAATAGGTGCAATATCCTCGGAGAGTGCAACAAAATTTTCCTCTAGAGTATCAAGAGAACAATGAACTTCTAGTTACTTCTTGAGATGTTTAGCGAGGCAACATTCAACAATTTGTGGCATGGAAGCAAGGGCTTCAATGTTGAGTTTCAATGTAGTTTATACTATAATAGGCTCTACTATGTTATATGCATTACAAGCACCCATATTATTTTTCTCTCCAACTCTGGAAATTGAATCTATTCTACGAGTCCGCCCAAAATTGAAGTATTGACTATGTTATATGCATTATGACCAACCACATTTTTTTTGTCGATGTGCCCAAAGTTCAAATCTGAGTCACATAAGGAACAAAAATCCTTTATGAGTATAAATGAGAGGTGGGAGCTAGATATATATGGGTAATTCTCCTTCCTCTACCTTCTAGTTAAGCCTTTCTAGGAATGGGAAAGGATTGTATAGAGACATATTGTGAGGTGATTTGAGTTTGAGAGCTAAAACACAAACTTTCCCAATATCTGCATGCATACGGGGGTGGAATTTCCATTATCTGGTCATGTCTTTCATTACATAGTTAGGAGAAATTCCTGGTGCATAATTGCACTGTAATGAATACCACTTTCCCACATTTTGTAATAAATTGTTTAATTGAGTGAACTCATTATTTATGTCATAGTTTGTAGGATATTTGAGCGGTTAGCGACCATTTAGAACTTTACCATTTACATGCATGTGAGTCTAGAAGTAATAACTTATCCTTCATTGATAATCATCTAGATTTGAGTTTTGAAAATCTCACGAGGAAGACTAATGCACAAAAAACCACTTTTTCATTTTATGTGTTTACCCTTCATTGTCACCTTTATTCTCATAGGGGAAGGAAAATAGTTTGTCTCTAATCTAATCGAAGGTCTTATATCTTCCCTCCTTTTCTCGATACCAATGGATTAGGATTGATTAGTCTGAAATATTACTTCAAATATGCATTATAAGTGCTTATTCTTATACTAAGAGGCAACCTTGGATTTAGCCCATTATCTACACTCACTACCATGAGATGTCAGATGTGGAAAACTTGGTTTTGGAAAAGGTGTTTCTTTCACTTTTGGGCATTTCCAGTGATCTCCTCTAAGGAGGATCTAACCAGACTACTTAGGATGCAAGCACACAAACCTACGGATGGGTCGTCAACTCAATCATTATGAATAGTGAACTTAAATGAGGCTAAAGTTTTCATTTTCATAATTATATGTTGTTGTATATTCCCTTTATTTGTGAAAAAATAGTATTCAATAACTACTACGTTTCCTTGAAATCATACCTTTGATGTGGAAGCTTAGGTTTATTAATTGTAGGTTTCCCATGCCAACAATACAATTTCAGTCTATTTTAACTCACAGGTAGTGTTATTTTAGTGTCTCCTTGATATAATCCCTTCGTTATGATTTTTTGTGTTATATGATCTAGAAGGTCCTTCTATGTTCTATTTATCATGTTGGATCCAATAATGGATGGTTAATGATGTTCATAACAAGGAAAAACATAATGGATAGTCAATAATGTTCATGGAAATGCATGATTTGATAGCCACCATGTTAAGTTATGTTTGTCCTTAAACATGGGGGCTTAGGATCTATTTCTATGTGAAATGATTATTAATAGCTCATTGAAACATATTTGTTTCACTACTAACTTAAAAATAAGCAGGGAGATTCACTGCTATTAGTATTTATGGATTTTTCCAATTAACCACTTATCACAAGTTAAAAAGAAAGTAGGAAGAATTACAAAACCCCTTTATCAGTATTGGTTTCTCTGCCTAGTTAATGAGTTGTTACAAGTACAAAAGAAAGTAGGAATAATTGAAAAACCCCTCCATCAACCACCTACCTTCTCTATTTTCTTGAGGTCATACACAAATGCTGGAATTCTGAGGTGAAAAAGAGGACTTAAACTACTTAATCTCACATGGAAAAACATTTTTTGTGTGTTATGTAAAAGGAAATACCTAGGCATCAAAGTAGAAATCATTAATAGGATAACATATATGACATCAACAGTATGCAAAGACAAAATTTGCATATCTTAATCCATTTTTTATTTTAGATAATTCCATTATCTACCTTTTATAGAAGGATAATTTGATAAGAGAGTAACTTTAAAAGGACACTATAATAAGTAAGTCATTGATTTACTGCTTTACATTCTATTCATTAAATATCACTTTAGTCTCATCCAATGATCTAGATGTAAAGATAATGAGCCAATCATTCACTTACTACATGGTGTTTAGTATTTTCCATTACAATAATATGAAACTTCAATTAGCTTGAAACTAGGTGACTCACTCCCTAAATATTGTAGATTAACACCTTTGAAAATTAATCTTAAACTACAATATGACTTTTGTTTTGTGACCATATGTGCTTGTAACTAACTCTCGCCACTTTTCACAATCATTCCAATGTTCCTGAGATCTCTTTGTAAAGTTGTATTCCTAAATCACATTTCGAATAAAAATTAAAGGAAATGACATAGCATTACCCACTGATCATATATTTAGTCAGTGCATGATGGAATCTCTTTAGTTTTCCATATAGGTCTCCAGAATGTTGATTGTTAAGTTTGGGCTATATACTATCCTCCTAACATTTACAGCCATCCCATTACTCCAAATATCCATGAACAATTAGTTTGTTTCTCCCTCCACTTGAACAATTCATTCACAGTTTGTTCACTAAGTGCATCCTAATTCCCAACAACCCTCCCAATAGATCTCATGAGTCTACAAAATTAATCACCCATATTTCTTATCTCTCACACCTTCAACCTAGATTTTAATATTAGAGATTCGAAGCCATCCTCAAGCTATTCCCAAATATTTTATTCAGTCATCCATAATACCTTATTGGGACATATTCTAGGACTTACAATTAGTAAACATATATGATCTTTAAGTTTGAAGTTGTACTGAAACATATCTTAGATTTAATTTTGAAGTTGTACCATGAATCCTTCAACATCAAGGTTTTATCTTAAAGCCACTAAAATGTATTGATGACATATTTACAAATTAGACATTAAGTAATTAGGTCACACCCTTTACTATGAGCCAATCACAATCAAGCTCATTTTACTAATCCCATGATTACCACTATTCTCTTCCTTACACCAATAACGCCAGAAATCATGAAAACATTGACCTAGTAATAGTCAATCCGAAAAATAAAAAATAATTCTTTTACCACCCAATAGGCTAGCTTGACAAAGTCGATGTAAAACATTAGCGGTGCTCCCTTATTGTCCGTACTCTTTTATTTTGATATTTATATATGAGCTTGCACTAGCTTGACATTGTTTGACTAATAATTTATAAATTTAATCTTAAAGTTTACAATTTCGAATTTTGATATGATCCTCTATTCCATTGAAATATCAATTGTAGGTTCACATTACCTATATTTAACTCCATTGGAGTCATAATGCTTGGTCTCCAATGTTCAAATAACTTGAATCTGATTGACAAAATATACATTCTTATTTGTGTCCTTGAT
This sequence comes from Pinus taeda, assembly GCA_000404065.3. Classification (NCBI taxonomy): domain Eukaryota; kingdom Viridiplantae; phylum Streptophyta; class Pinopsida; order Pinales; family Pinaceae; genus Pinus; species Pinus taeda. Next base: position 217,719 of record APFE030154953.1, on the reverse strand, counting down.
TCTAACACTTCAATATCAAATAACCCATAACCAACCCTAACTTGTGAATTTTTATTAATATCATATTCTTAGTCCCACAAAGATAAGTAAACATTGTATAAAACAATCCTAGTCAACTATTTTCTTAACAAATACTCAAATATATCAATTTCAAAGTAGACAATAGATAATAAAGTTATTCATCATTGAAGGATCATTATGATTGTGCTCCTCTTTTGGGTTTTGACACTTGGAAATGATATTTGGGGAGCGTATCTTTCCTTCACTTAAAAAAAAAAAAAATTAGAATCATGGATTGTTTCTTTGATTTCTTTGACCACTTTCACCAAAAGTTAAAGTCTTAACATAAGGAATTGATATCATGGAAAACATAGTGGTCAAGTTTGTGCATGTCTTGAAAAATATCAGCCCCTTTTCAACTTATACACATGAAATTCCATTTCCAATATAATCCTTTGTTCATATTTATTATATTAATTGAATTCTAAAGTCTTCATGTAAGAGCAACATGCTTATAAGAAGTGTGTAAGAAGTTGAGGTTATGATTTCAATCCAAGGGAAAAATCATCATTAGTTTATTATACTACACCATACAATTAGTATATCTAACATTTACGTGCTAAGTTCTTTGGATTATTCATTTTGTGGAACTTGCAGAGAGCCCAATGAAGTGTCTGCTTCTAAAACAAATGCATGAATATGCTTTAACTTGCCTTGAACTAGTAGAGTGAAAGAGTAGTGATCAGGTTCAAGTTGTTCTTTCAGTTTCTCATCCCAAATAATTTTTCGTTCCAATTTAGCTAGTCTACTAATTGGATCTTGAAGACCCTCCCTGTTACACTTCAATTCTTCCTCTTTGATTTTAACTTCAAAATCAGAATATTAAAGCTCCGATACCAAAGCATCCATTTCTCAAACTTGCTTCTTCTTGGGAATTAATTACAATGTTATTTTCATTGAGAATCCACTGTAAGGAATGATAGACTTTATTTAAAGAATCAGATCTTACCTCTATCCATGATTCCAACTACTAACTTGAAGATTTTGTTAGCTTCAAATGTGCCTCCTTTACTTGATGTGACAATTTTTTTCAAGGCACTAAATAGCTTATTTATTTCATATTCACCTTTCAACAAAGATGTAGCCTTGCCAAAATGTGTAGAAGCATTTTTTGAAGATGATCTTAAATATGGTGATGAAACAACATGCTTTTCTACCTAAATAACTACCATTGTGTTGTGAGCATCAATTCTCTGTTGCTCAACAATCAATTAGAATTTTATTTTCATTAAGAATCCACTATAAGGAATTCTCTGATTCATTTAAAGAATCAAATCTTGCCTCTATATAAGATTCCAATAGCTGAATTGAAGATTTTGTTAGCCTCAAATGTGCCTCCAGCTTCTTAATATTTTCTTTGTGATCCTTTACCTGATCTAAAAAAAAAATTCAAGGCACTAAAGAGCTTATTTATTTCTTATTCACGTTTGAACAAGGATGTGGCCTTGCCAAAATGTGCTGAATTTTTTTTTGAAGATGCTCTTAAATATCACGATGAAAAAAAATGCTTTTCTACCTGAATAATTACCATTGTATTATGAGCATCAATTCTCTATTACTCAGAAAGGTAAACCTTCTCAAGAAAATCACATACCTCAACTTGTATAATTGCCTCATTCTCCATAGTTTTCTTAATGCAGTTTCGAGTGCCTTCTTATCAGCTTACAGAACATACATTTCCTCCATATTTTTCCCTCACAAGAGGACCATATTTTTCTATTTTTTCATTTTCCCATGATTCCAGAGATTTCCAGTACTCTTCAAATGCATAAAAATTACACAACAATGTCTCAAGAGTATTGAATTTTCAATAGACCCATACTTTATTTTCCTGATTTTGATTGACACTGATCCAGGTGGATATTGGTGGCCACTCGCAAAGTCCACGTAGACCCCCACCATAGTTTCTTTCAGTTTTTCAATTTCCTTAATTTTACCATAGTTTACTATTTTTAGCAGTTTTTAGGGTCTTGAACTACTGAAGCCGTTTTGAGGCCATAAACATCATTTTTGGGGAAAATTAGGAGCTATGCTATCCATGTTCCCAAAGTTGTAGTTCTTAGATATATATTTCTAATGAGATAATGTGTCCATCAAATTGAGATTGTATGCAAAAGTTATGACCCCGGGAAGTTGATGTACCAATTTACGCAAACGGGGCCCACAATTTGGCTTTCATCTTCTAGGCTTAGTTTTTTGGATGTTTAGGGTTTTCTATTGTTTGTCAATAATAAATAGCCTTCGAGCCTCATTGTAACACAGTTCAGAGACATGTAGCCACCACATCTCTTCTCAGAGATAAGCTACCATCGCCCTAGCTAGTTTATTTCCATTTCTATTTTTAAGCATATTTCAATATTTTACATTAATGAAATGAAGTATTATTTCCGCTACATCTCTGTATTTATGGTTATCTCTGTAATTTGTTGCATTCCTATTTAAATCCAAATCAGACACACTTTATGATCGTGTCAATATCCTATTTTTCATGAGAAATTTCTTGTTCCAAAGACTCTAATTCCTTTCTAAAAATAAATCCATCTCATTATCAGATATCTCTATCATGCCAAAGTTTTCAACTACTCGAGTAATATTTTTTATCGTCCCTTATGGAAAGCCAACTTGGACCTTACCAAAGTTATTTGCTATTGAATCATTTTCTCCTAATTGGAAATTACATATTTTTCCCTTCGTAGTTTAGAAACATTTTCATCCCATTTGTATCTTTCATCACTTGAGAGATGTCCCAAATCGTGCTCACTATATTCAGATTTTGGAAGTCTCATTTCTAGACATTAAAGATCTAACTGCATAGCCGGAAGCTTCTTCTCATCTATTGCAATGCTAAAGAGAGACTCCATAACCTATGCTTGTATTAAAACTAGATCAATTTCAAACATATTTCTAAGAAATTCAAGTTTATCCATTGATAATCCATATTTTCCAAGCTTGACATCCATCTCTTCAAATAATGTTTCTCATATTTACCGAGCTTCACATCCATCTTTCCAATCCATTCATGCAATTTAGGAAAAAATGGATCAAACTTCCTTATATTTTCTACAGAAACTTCCATTGTAATTTTTTTCCTTTCAATTCCCCACATCTGTGCCTAACTCATTTTGAGTTGTCAATGATTGAGGTTCATCAGATTGGTTTATTGCAAAATGAGCATCAACATTATTTGATGACTCCTTATGTTTAATGCATCCACTTGCTGAGCTAACTTCTCATTTCCCTCGACCATATCTTCACTATTGTTTGTCAAGTTATTTAGCTTGGACTTAAGAGCCTCTATCTCCATCAAGAAAGGTGTCCTCTCTTGTGTGGAATTTTCTAGTTCTTGACTAGTTTTCTGCAATATTTTCCTCATTTTATAATTATCATTTCTAGTTTCCTCAAAGGTTACTAGTATTTTCTCATATTCACCTACCATTTCCTTAACTTTCAATTGTAGTTCATGCGACTCATTTTTCGACAAGCTAAATACTCTATTAGAGTCTAAATTGTCATCCATGTTTTTCCAAAAGTCAAACTACTCCTAAACACCGAGTGCACCTCCCTTGTTGGTAAAAAAATATACCATCATCAGTTTAAAAAATATGAATGTCCTTTTATTCTCCTTGTTGCTTCATTTTATCAAGACCTTCATTTTCTTTTCCGATAAACGAGTTAAGGGGGCTCCCCGATACAATACAAAGATTTCTAGAAATGTTATGGAATCTATCTCCTTTCAAAAGATCTATATTATCAACATGCTTGAAAGAAAATGATACCTTCTTCCTTAACTTCACTAATACATTTCTCTCACATATAGCTTTCTCATGCATCTTAAATAACATTCCATTCTCTTGAGACATCCTCATGAGATCCATTTGAATATTTTTAATCTCATCAATCATTTCTTGTTGCCATAGTTGTAATTTCTATTATGGATGCTCTAACATAACATTAGAGGAGGAAAACACAAATTATGTTTGTGGCATATTTCAATTATTTGATACTCCTAGCGTTCCCCTTGTCCCCTCTTGATGTCCATCATCTTTCATGCCAAATTTTAGATGTATTTTACCATCTTCCAACTCTATCCTTACTTCATGAGAATCCTTTTCAGATGCAATCCCCATTTCTGGTTGTTTAGTCTCTTTTATCAATTCTTGATATTCTATAATACCCCTTATTGTTGCATTCAATTCAATGGAAGACTTATTTATACAGTGTCTTTCCAGAGTCTCCTATTTCCATCCTTTTCTTGCATTTCTTACTCATACATGTCAACTAATCTTTCATTCTCTTCCGATATCTCCTTTAATTTCATTTTAGCCTCCCCAACCTCCATTCTCATATCGATCACCTCCGGTTCTAATTTTCCATCCCTAATGATAATAGCGTGTTGTTGCAATAATGTAGAGTCAACACTGCCTCAAATTTATTCTTCATTCCGTTCAATTAAGGTTTCACAACCTCTTCCATTTTCCCCTATTTCATCTTCCATGTATCTCACATGCTCTCTACAAATGTTGTTTCCGCCAAAATTCTACCACATTGTTCTTGCATCTTCTCTTTATCACATTTCTTTTTCATATAGCTCAATAAGTCTTTAATTCTCTTATAATATATCCTATAATGTTACTAGAAGTTTTGAAATCCATTTTTTAAGATGAATACCTTCCAATTTAGCATTGATAATGCCTATTCCATCTGGTCAAATATTTGGGGAATCATACTTTCTAGACATGTCTCCCTTGCTTAAAAATTTATGATTCCATTCTTTAATTTCATTCTCAAGTTTCTCAAATTGGTTCTTGAATACATGAATGAGTTCTTCATATTTTTCATTCATTGCATGTCCATATTCCTCAACCTTCCTTATTTCATCGAATTCTTGTATGGATTTATCATACATGATAATCAATCCTTCATTATCTTCAATTGACTCCTATATTTTTTTGCGTAAATCATTAAGTTCCTTAGCAAAAGAAATGGAAAAACTTCCCTAAGATTCTTATTCTCGTTGATTAGTTCCACTAATTTATTAAACCAAATCTTTAAGCTCCCTTTTCACTAATAAACCATCTCTATATGGTGTCTCCTTTGTCAACTCTAGATAATCCATTGTAGAGTTCATTTGGATTGCTCCATCAACATTTGAAAGTGTCATCTTATCGAAATGGATCATCAAATCATCAACATGCCTTTCCAATTTTTCTTTGGTTTCTAGGTGGAAGCAAAAGTTATTATGAAGATATTTTTCTTCCATTTAGTACAATTTAACTTGTGTGTAAAGAAATTCATTCTCCCCACTAATGGAAGAAATCTCTTCTAATTATTCCTTCTGATTCATAAGGCTTGTGTCTATCTAATGCTAAGCTTCTAGTCAAAGTCTTTTAGTAACTAATATCATAATACAACTATCTATTTCAAAATTTTATCTAGCTCTATACCCTCATAAGATTCTTGGTACATTCTGAGTTCTTTCATCAACCTTATATTTTCCATTTCAACCTTCGTCACCTCAAGATTGTGATCGATATTGTTCTTTAGAATTTGCTTCTCCTCGATTAACACATTCTTCTCCTCTAAAAGGTGTGCTTCCATAGACATCTTATCAGATGCAATTGCCTATAGTCTCTTAATTTTGTCTTCTTCAAACAAAGCATCATATTTCTAGATTGTGCATCTTCCCTTGGTTGTTTAACAAAAGGTTTTAGTTGCTCATTTTTAGTAGCCATTTCTTTCATTGATGTTTCTAAAGATTCATCTCTTTTTAGGGCTCCTGCAAGTGCAAATTCCAAATATGTTTTTCAAAGGGAATTCGTATGACCAAGTAGTGGGCTTGCTAGAGCTCTCATATCCCATGAATATGGTCTTAAAGAGTTCAACAAGGCCATGTTTGCATAGTCATGTTATTGAGTGGGAGGCACTTCTTTGAGCTAACCATATATATGACTAAATTCTTCCTTCAATTGTTGAATTTGGATCATCAACTTTATAACATCCCTTGTAGAATCTTCAATTACATATGCATTATTCCAAATAAAATTTTTTCGTTGTGGAAATTTCAAATTGCTAAGTGTCTCTATTTCAGAACAATTAGAAGGGTTAACATTGGCAATGATAGTCACTTTATATTTTCCACCAAGAGAGAAGAAATGTAAGTTTTGAGTCATAATGTGGTAGTTCCCTATTAACAATTTTTACACGATTCGTGATTAAGAGCCCAAGAGATGAGAGTGTTTTGTTGACATTTGAGGCCTCTTTCAAGCACTCACCCTTAGCACTCAAACTCTTTTATCTCTCTAAACTTACCAAATCAACTACATTTCAGTGTCAAAATATATGATCAGTCACCAACTCACTCTCCACTTGCTTTCAATTATAAAAGTAAATACATTATGCAAGCAGCTACTAGAACAATTCATATTTGTTTCTAGGACTTTCCTGTTGCTTGCTCCCTGCAGGAGTAGTTGAATAAAACCATTCACACCTTCAACCTCAACTTCTGAAATATTTTTGACATACACTTATTTCTTGGCATTTTCCCTCATCTGGAAATTTGTTGATGATGGTTCAAGGAGATCTACAACCTGCTCATTATATATTTCTAGAAATGAACACTTGCAAATAAATTTCAATTTTTCTTCTTTTCGAGATTTTTCTTCCTTATGGATTCTTGCAATCATATTCTAAAAAACATGAGTTGTCATTCCACAATTTGCACTTAGTTTTTCTATGCATCCTCAATATCACCAAGCATGGTATATGTTTTCCCACTACTAGTCTTACTATATACAACCATATCATTGTTGTATACTCCCATATAGTTCTCAACCATGGGAAATATATCTACTTTGAAAAAATTTCCCTGATATGTATATTTTCCCTACATAGAATGTCAAATGTAAAACAAGACTCTAAGTGCCCCAACCATGTAAAGTGTGTCCATTGTCTTTTTTCACAGATCTAGAACGACGTTGAGAAGCAACTTCAGTGCTAATAAGAGTTTGAATATGAAAAATAACTTGAATATTATGGTCGTCGCAGAAAAATGGATCCTCTAGAATCTCAAAATGATGTTGCACAAAATTGTTCTTTGACTCTAATTCTAAACCATTTACATGATAAACATTATGGGTTTCCGTAAAAGGCACCAACGAAATATTCCCAGTGCTTGCATTGACATACTAGTTTCTTTTTAGAGATTTAGTTACACCATCTGTGCTACAACCAAAGAAGTTTTCAATATTTCCAGCTCTATAAAGTGGAGGGATGGAAATATGGTTTAGTTCTTGAATTTTTCCTTGGGACAGATATGTCACCAAGCCTGTATAAGAAAATTGGTCATAATCCACAACTATGGGAGTTAAAAATTGAGTTCCTGACTCACACTATCCAAAAACAATTGTTTTTATTTGACAATACAATTGAGATATTTGTGTAGATTGTTCTTGAATGTGAAAAAATTAGATTATTCTCAAGTATTTTCTAGAAAGGTGATTTGAAAGTTGGACGTGTGACGACATGAAAAGCTTTGCCCGTAAACTTATTTTATGAGTACACAGATCTTGCTTTGCATTTGTATCGGATGATAAATTGGGCGAGGCTTATTTACTAAATGATCGACCCATAAATATTATGGGACATTATATGCCCATCCTTGGATAATGTACTTTTATTTCCCTCGCGTATTTATGGATCAATAACCTCAGATATATTGGTTGTTGGTAAATTATGGTTAGCTTCTGGAATGGGACATAATGTAGGTTGCAAAGTAGACAAAGACTGATCCTCGTCATTGAATTCTTGGAAATATTAGCATTAGAATTCTTAGTTTTATCATTTCAATATGGAAATATTATTTCGTTGAGAGCCATAAAGATATATGTAAAGGATAAGAAACTTTCATCATTATGATTCATTAATTGAGAAGTAAAACAAGATTTCCCCTAAAGTGATATCAGAAAAACCCTATGATGAATGGTTCAACCCACTACCACCACTTCGATTGAAATAGTTTCAAAACCATTCCCCTCTTGTAAATACTGATTTTTCAATGTTTAGAGTATCCAAACTACCATATGTTCAACTCTTTTGACAGATTCAAACCCTATAGTTTGATGCTCAAATAAATTTTGTAATGGTTGGAGTATCCAAACTACCTTATGTTCATCAATTCTAACATATTCAAACCTTATAGTTCGATGCTCAAATTGAACTGTACAAGTCTGATTATCCCTATTTTAGGTCAAAAATGGTTTCACTTGTATTCTTCATACCTGTATAACTTGATCCCAAAGATATTCACTTCAAAATATCATGTTGACTATAAAATAATCATAGCAGAAGACGAGTAAATACATGTCCCTCGAATATCCCCAAAATTTACGACTTCTAAAAAGAAAACAAAACTTGCAAAGTTTAAGTTCAACAAAATGAAGTTGGAATGCTTCGAATCCTCCAATTTTATCTACAATGAGCTGCACATCATATCCTTCTTGTGATTTTCCACATGATATGATATCAATATTATATTCTTGGCCCATGTTCTAGCTCTTCCTCTATTTCCCTTGTTATGAAACCATATTTATAGGGACCTAACATCCCTTGCCTCACATGATATACCATGGAGTGTGATTACATATATTTCAAATATTGAATAGTGCCAAGATAATAAAGTACGAGAAGTAAGGTTAGCGTTGGAAGGAAATATAGTTTTAATTTTTTTTAATAATTTTAATATTTTTGTGTTACATAAATTTTAGATTTTCAAAATATTATTAATGTAATTATCACAATATATAAGAGATAATGTTGTAATTTTAAGGAAATGAAATGAGAATTGTTTCAATGATTTTTTTCACTCATTTCTATATGCTTATTTGATTGGAAAATAATAATAAAAATTATATAAAAATAAGGATAAAATTGTTAACAACAATCACACAATATTATAATATAAATTGATAATACATTATTATGATATTAATTGTTATGTTAATTTAAAAGTGGAATTAGATTTGTAAAACATCATATTTTTAAACGTAATGTTATGAAATATAACCTATATGTTTTAAAATATTGTTATAAAATGTATGAAGATATTATTGGTTTACTCATTGCTTTCTTATATATATCATTTTCTTGATATATAAATATATATTAATAAAAATAATATTATAATGTAATGTGTTTTTAATCACTTGTGAGATGATATCATTATTGTTTTTGTTTGATTAATAATGAATATGACAATATGATGTATTTTTAAATGATAAAATGTTGTTTGATAAATAATATAATGATTCATTTTATAACATGTTTGAATGATAATAATGATTTTGATTGTTTATTTATTAGATGACATGACAATGAAGAAATTTACAAATTTCACATTACTTCAATCACCAGTTGAGCCACCTCCTAGAACATGATAATATGTTTTTTAAATTAGATAATATTATTTTATTTTTGTTTATTAGATTATAAAAGTGTTTTTTGGATGATATTATGATGATAAATGATGCCTTATTTTTCCCTATTAAATAAAATCAATAAGTTGCTTCAAGCATCTAGTTTTGATATTTATATGTTCTTAATGTGTAGGTTTGTTATATATATATAATATAATATATATATATATATATATATAAATAAATATATATATAATATATGAGATATTTTTACTTATTACATGAGATGATAATGGAGGAGGGAGAGAGAGATATGAGGGAGAGGCAATGTCAGGGTGAGTTGAAGTGGGGGGGGGGGGGGAAGGGGGCGCAAAGGGGGTAGAGAAGAGAGAGAGAGAGAGAGAGAGAGAGAGAGGAGGGTATAGAGGAAAATAGATGGAGAGAGGTGCGGGGACTGAAGGAGAGATTTTGGAAGAAGGATAGAGAGAGCGAGTGAGTGGATAGCAAGAGAGAGGGATAAGGAAAGAGAGGTAAATAGTTGGGGGTAGGGGAGGATATTGGGGTAGGGTAGAGAAGGAGAGTGATTGAGAGGGGGAGAGTGGGGGAGAGAGGGGAAGAGGGAGAGGGAGAGTGGGTGAGGGAGCATACACACAAGATAAAATGAGAAGGGGTGAGGTTTATAGAGAGGGGGAAAGAAGAGCGGGAAGAGAGAGAGAGGCAAAGGGGAGAATGGGAATTGAGGGTAGAGAAGGGGGAGGAAACATGGATAAAGAGATTGAGGGGGGAGGAAGAGAGAGAGAGTCCCAAGTTGGTGGGGTTTTTATGAAGGAGGGATCAGGGGAGGGGAGGGAGAGAGAGTAAGAGGAGAGAAATAGACAAAGACAAAAAGAGATAGATGCCAAGAGATGGAAAAATAGATGGCGGGAGGGGAAGAGGGAGAGAGAGAGAGTAAAGGGAGAGAAGTGGGGGACAAGGAGTGTGAGAGAGAGAGATAAGAGAAAGGGGGAAGGAGAGAGAGTGGATAGAGAGAGAGAAAGATAGAGAGAGGGAGAAGGAGTTAACAGGGGGGGAGAGGGATACCTGTAGTTCACAATAAGTATATTCCCTTTATTGACTTGACATGAAACATAGTGTGGACTTGTTCTATATATTCCTTTATATGCTCTCACAACTAGTCTCGACCAATTAGAGCCACTCATTCATCCTTGTCATAAAAGAAGCCTTGAACTTAACGTGATAGAGAACACAATTTTATGAGATGGATAGGCCATAGTAAGATCACATAGAAATCAACATTAGAGAAAGATTTCACATTGAACAAGGAATAATCCATGCTAGAGGATTGAAAAAGGGATGCTAATTATTATTATTATTAGCAAATTTTAAGGTCATGGCGAAGCCACACATGAAATTGGTGTATGATACCCCCTTCTTTGTGGGAAAATGGACCCATCTCTATGTGGCGATTTGACTATTAAGTCTACAAAGACATGAATACTCTACCCCCCTCTCATTTTGAACCTGTGACCTCTTAGGAGGAAGCACATGCTATTAATAGTTGAAGGTTGAGTGTAACTTCTACTAGAGTATTCTCTATGTGAATCCCATTTTTTGCATTAGAATTTAATAAAGTTCTCATTTTTATATGTTGTTGGAGTGTAACTGCACATTCAATACATGTTAGAGATTTTCATTAGTTTATATGTTGAGTAGGAAAATCACAACATAAAATACAATACTTAATCAAGCACACATGCTTACGAATATGACACAATTATTTGACGTAACAACTTGGACCTCATCAATTTTCTTTTTGGTGAATAAAAGAAAAGATTTATCTTATTGAGAATTTACAAAGGAGAACATAACATCGTTGTAGATAATATACAATATTTCATCTAGTTTAGCATTCCTATACCATAGTATTTATATACAACTTTTGCCAAAAAAACTGAAAAATTCTCTTGTATGATACCTTCATTTGTAAATACTACAAAAAAAATGTTTGTTTCTTATAAATAAGGGTGGTTGTTGATGTCCATAATAATTCACCATGAATGCATGTGTATATAAATATTCTTAGATATGCATTGCAATAACACACGAGGAGGTTTATCTCTTTATTCCTCTCCAAGGACCCAAATAGGTTGTAATAAGTTCCCAGTGGGTGAAGGATTAATTGAGTGATTGGTTTATAACCAATCCCTTTATATGGATTTGAGATTTGTAGCCCTAACCTTAGTTGTAGATAGTTTCATTACATCTAGACGGTCTAGACTTGTGCATCAACACCTTATATGGTGCAAATGTATTCATAAATATTTTTCAATTGATTTTTCATCATATGTCATTTTATGTACATGCACATAATCAATCTTCCTAAAACATGGTTGATCTTTTTGTGTCTTAGACCATTAGATTCCAAAAATCATAGTGAGATGTGCTTGAGTGTGGGTTGAGTAATTGGATTGTGGGAAAACTATTATGCATCTACAATGTATATCAAAACAATAAAGGTGTATTGTAGCATGCATGTTGCGTGATAAGAGAGGAATCATGTCACTATAATAGGGATATAAATTTAAAAGGTTATAAAAAATGTTAATGAAAAAATGGATACCTACAATATCTAGTGAAAGTAGGGGTTTTTTAAATTGGGAAGGTGTATTGAGGTTGTATTGGAAGGGGGTTAAATAAAGTGACTTTTAGAGGTTTTTCCCAATATGTATTCAAATTAAGGGTATTTTTTAGTATGCCATGAACACATGTGTTATGTCATAGGTTCATGAGTGAAGCCCTTGTGGAACCCAAGAGGATTTCAGCCAAGAATTAGGTTGAAACATAGAGGAAAAATGCATAACAAGTGGATCACCAAACCCTTTCTTCTATATCATTGTGAAAAATATGAAAAAGAGCAATGAAACAACAAGTTGTTGGTAGGTTTGAAACCCCAATGGATTAACTAAAAAATTGACAACAAGGATGTATAATACAAGGACATTAATGGTTGTCATATATGAGTGTCTGTGAGCAGTGGATTTGCGACATTGGTACAAATCAGGATTAACATCCCTCACTAAAATGCAAAATCACCCATAGAACCCTGATAAAAATCTCAAAGAAATAACCCTTAATGCAAGAACTATCATTTATCATGATTACAAATCCAAAACTCTCAAAAGAAATATCACCATATACATGAATATAAACTCACAATAATCATAAATGAGTTTCCTAGTGAGTAATATGTTTAACCCAAGTCTTATCACAATGACCAAGATTAAAAGTCAAAACCATTCGAGTCTTATTCTATTTATAGATTAAGAAACTCCATAATAAAGTGGATATAAATCTTCATGGATGAAAATCTTGTTCCATGCTTTCTCAAATGAAAAATGTTTAAATAATAATAATAATAATATATTTAATTTCATATTTTTTAAATTTTATCAACGTGAGATGTACTACGAAGTGAATTTTTTGTGTTTATTATGGATTTGATAACTATTAGTGTTTAGTAGCCATTTAGTTTATATAATTGTGCTAGTTTTATAAATTTCTATTAAAAATGTGTGATTTTTTATTTTTAGTATGATAATTTAAATAAATTGTAATATTTTAAAAGCTACTTTATACTAAAGGCTTTAAGCATTTGAAAATACATTTTATAGTGAATTACTCATGGGTTTACCTTCTTTTGTTAATCATATGGGGAGTGAGATAATTTATCTTATTTTGGTTATTGAATTTGTGTGTCTATAATTTCTTAGTATAGAGTTTTCTTCTCAAAATAACATCCACACTTTTCTTTGTATGGTTTGAAGCACAGAAATAATTTTTATTGTCTTTTACTTCTTGCTTCACCTTGCTCTTTTGTTCGTTTGTTGTAATTTTAGATATATTTTATTAATGTTTTTCTTAGTTTCTATACAATATTTAACAACTAAATGTTTATCCTAGAAGACTAGAAAGACAATTCATTCTTAAAATAATGTATTCCTTAGACGGAACTATTCTCCAAACTTGCATCCTCGTATTTTCCAAACAACTATAAATTATTTAAAAAATTATTCTTTTTCACTATACCATTGAATATGTACTCGACATATATAAATATATTTGCAGGCTATGCATGTCCATTATAGAGTAGATTCAATGTTATTTTGAGAACAATTTTGCACGTATACATAAAGTGATGTCCAATCATGTGCATTTACATCTTTTTGTTAATCATATGTGGAGTGAGATAACTTATCTTATTTTGATTATTGAATTTGTGTGCTTAAAATTTTTTAGTATGGATTTTTCTTCTAAAGATAACATGCACACTTTAGCTTGGATGATTTGAAGTGTAGAAATATTTTTTATTGTTTTTTGCTTCTTTCTTTATTTTGGTCATTTGTTTTTTTGTTATTTTAGATATATTTTCTTAATGTATTTTTAGTCTTTATATATTATTGAACAACTAAAAATTTATCCTAGAAGACCAGAAAGAAAATTCATAGTTAAAAGAATGTATTCTTTAGATGGAACTATTCTCCAAACATACATCCTTGTATTTTACAAACAACTATAGTTTATTCTAGAGAACTATATGATTTAAAATATTATTCCTTTTCACTATACAATTGATTATGTTCTTGACATATACAAATATATTTTCATTCTATGCATGTCCACTATAGACTATATTCATTGTCATTTTGAGAATAATTTTGTATTTATACATAAAGTGATGTCTACTAAAAACCTCAAAGGCTGCATTGTCTTTACCCATGGGTTTATGTTGTATTTCACATCATTACCATATATAACAACAAATAGCTCAACAAGACTACATGACCCATAATATGAATTTTTACCAACTTTTTTTTAACTAGTGCAACCATATAGATTAAATCACTTGTATACAAGTTAAGCCATGATAAGCATCAAAACACTTACCCCATTTTAAATATCACATTACCCTCATAAAAAAAGAATCATAATATTTAACTAAATTATAAATTTATTTGAAGTTATTATCCCCAATTTATCACATAAATTATTAACTCAAGTAAATATCTCTTCTTACAATACTATGTGCCAATACCATGGCTTATCAATACCACATGTCCAATATGGCATATGTTGATATCAGGGTTGTTTTAATTAAACAATTTGACATATATTAATTAACATAGCATAATTAACCCTTGATATCTGAATACTACGATGACTATTCTAGAATATCCCATGGAGGTAAAATCACTACGATTCACCTAATAATTATTAATAATTAAATTAAAAGTGTAGGAAGCCTATCCTAAAATGAATAGGCCTATCCAAGTATTAAGAAAAATACACAATGTAATCATTTAAGGCATGACTTCTGATGTAGGAGTGTTCAATCCAAGAAAAATCATTGTACTTTAGTAGACATAGGGGGTCATGTGTTTTAGAGAAGCTAGTCTACTAAGTGTTGAGTTAATGTAATATTTAGGCTTTTGAGTGGGTAAAATAGGAATTAATTAGATGTGTGAGGTTATTTGTAAATGCTCTCAAATAAAGGAGAAAATGAGTGGTTAATAATGATGAAAGTGTTTGAAGTCAATTATAACTCTCTAGGTAGTTTCATGATTATAGGAACTAGAGACAGTTCTTAGGTATTAAATGAAGTTAGAAGTGGACATAGAGGATTTAGGAGTCAGTTCAGTAGATTTAGGATTTGAAGCAGAATTAGTTCAAAAGAACCTTTTTGGTATAAACATAAGCCTATGGGCAGAGTGAAAGGACAGGCCACTGATACTGAATATTAGGCCTGTGAGAGACAGAGAGTCTTGAATGTAGTCATTTGTTTATACTTATATATACAAACGTTTATTCCTAACTGTGTTAGTGTGTGGAATGAGTATTTAATGAATGAATTACATGTAAGTTGTGAATTTGTAGGTTCTGTAATAGAAGATTGTAGGAAGAGTTCTGTAGATATGCAGAGGAGAGAATGATTCAGAGGAATCATCATGGGTCTTAGAATCCAATTAAAGAAACTGAGTGAAGTTCTGGAGAGAAGCTTCGAAGTGAGAATTTTCAAAGGAGTTAAGCTCAGAGGAAGTTAAGCAGCAGAATAGCGGAAGAATGAAACCCTTTGAAGAAGCCTAAACAATAAAGGAAATGCTGAAGAAATAGCGAAAACCATAAAGGAAAGGACGAAGGAAGAAGCGAGTCGTCAAAGAATAATTGTTGTTGGATCTTATAGATCAATGGCAAAGGTGACAAGGAATGCGAACCATCAATATCATAGATTGATGGTCATCAAATGTTGAAGGTGCGCGGAGGATAATCGACGAAGAATAGTATTCAAAGGTAGGAAAGTGGATTCAAGTAGAAGGAAGGGTCGTAAGCATTTTTACCAATTGGCTCCGATTCTATTCATAATATGACACGTAGTAGAGAAGTGGAGAAGGGAAACCACTTCATCGGGCCATTAAACCCCATGCTTGTGGTCAATCCAAAATTGGGGTGAACCATCATATATACTAAGTGTAGATCAACGGTGGAAGATTAATATGCAAGTTTTTTGATCCAAGAAGGGAAAAGGAGAATGAAACATGTGGGGTAAGTGGACCCGAAGGGATTATATCGCAAAATTAATATGTTTTGAGTTCCAGAGGTTAACCAATGATCAGAGTTTGAATGGAGAGCACAATAAAAAGGCAATGGATGAGTGCAGACCCGATGATAATTATGAACATGGTTTTATAATGTTTGAAGTTTGGCCTTATGGTTTGGGGCAGGTTTGTATTCCAATATTTCCTATATTTTTTTATAGAATGAATGGTCCAGGTTTTTAATGTAAAAGTGCCAATAATGTGTTCCGACAATGTGGTCGCATATCAGGAAAGTGGAAGACATCTGTAATGTGACACACGAAAGAGCGATATCCCAATTATGATAAAGATAAAGCGTTGATATCTATGTAAAGGTCGTATTAAGGTGGGAAGGTATGTGTTAAGTGCATTTCTGTTATAAAAGGGTTATCATAGAAATATAGAGCCGATAGAGAGATTTCATGTGTTAAGTCTGGTATAACCAAAGATTATAAAGTGAAGGTTTAATGTGCAGGCTTAAGGGTTAATGAAGGTTTATAAGGGTGAATAATTCCCGATAGAGGAGATTGAAAGTCTGGGCTATTGTATTTAATAATTCCACATATAAGTTTTATTAAAAAAATGGTCCTTAACCATTGATGGTTGAAGAGTTTGACTCCTTAGAGAGTTCAATACCTGGGAAAATGTACTTATTTATTTTACATGCATATTGTGGGTGTAAGCAGTGGTAACCCTGGCATCATTTGGTATTAGAGCACAATTGTACTTGAAGTAATTGGTGTTAAAATAGAACAAAGAAATTCTATGTCAAAGAATTGAGAACAAGTTATGTGTCAAAGATGTTTATGTAGGCAAGGAAAGAGCAAATTCTAATCTGACATAAAGTAGGCACATAGAGGTGATGTGTAGCAAAACTTGCAGATGTAAGAAATACAAGACAATCCATTCAAGGTACAGGTGGAATGGTGAAACAAGATCATGTTGAGATCTTGAAGGTGAGGTGATATGTTTTGTTTTGATTTGATTGGAGAATGTGTGTTTTTACACTAATGCACACATGGCAGCATAAGGAAAACACTGTGATGTTGCTCCTTGAGGAAATTGGAGATTCACTCAAATGTGAACCCGAAGAATCCAATTGAATGTTGGACAAAGAGGATAAGGGTATTCTCAAAAGGAAACTGAGAAGCAAGCTTTTAAAATCTTGGGAATGATCTTGGTTTCAGTAACATTGAAATGCAAGTGACAACATAATAATGTGTGAAGGTTGTAGCAATCTATTGCAAGGAGTGCTCAATTGGTTCCAAAGGAAAGAATCAGAGAGATGGTAAAAGACTGAGCTCAAAGGAGAGAATCTTAGTGAGGCATGTGTAGCAAGAAGGAGACTTGCTACTGTAGAGGGATGTGGGTAGAATTGCTAAGGGATGAATGAAGCTGGTAAGACTTTCTAAGTGAAAGAAGAGGTGATTAGAACCAATTATTTCATTGTGATTAATTAGATGTGTGAGGTTATTTGTAAATTATCTCAAATAAAGGAGAACATGAGTGGTTAATAATGATGAGAGTGTTTGAAGTCAATTATAACTCTCTAGGTAGCTTCATGATTATAGGAACTAGAGATAGTTCTTAGGTATTAAATGAAGCTAGAAGTGGACATAGAGGATTTAGGAGTTAGTTCAGTAGATTTAGGATTTGAAGCAGAATTAGTTCAAAAGAACCTTTTTGGTATAAACATAAGCCTATGGGCAGAGTGAAGGGAGAGGCCACTGATATTGAATATTAGGCCTATGACAGACAGAGAGTCTCGAATGTAATCATTTGTTTATACTTATATATACAAACGTTTATTCCTAACTGTGTTAGTGTGTGGAATGAGTATTTAATGAATGAATTACATGTAAGTTGTGAATTTGTAGGTTCTGTAACAGAATATTGTAGGAAGATTTCTGTAGATAGGCAGAGGAGAGAATGATTCAGAGGAATCATCACGAGTCTTAGAATCCAATTTAAGAAACTGAGTGAAGTTATGGAGAGAAGCTGCGAAGTGAGAATTCGCAAAGGAGTTAAGCTCAGAGGAAGTTGGGCAGCAGAATAGCAGAAGAATGAAACCCTTTGAAGAAGCCTAAACCACAAAGGAAATGCTAAATAAATAGAAAAAACCATGAAGGAAAGGACAAAGGAAGAAGCGAGTTGTCAAAGAATAAGTGTCGTTGGATCTTATAGATCAATGGAAAAGGTGACAAGGAATGAGAACCATCGATACCATAGATCGATGGGCATCGAATGCTGAAGGTGTGCAGAGGATAATCGACGAAGAGTAGTATTCAGAGTCAGGAAAGTGGATTCGGGTATAAGGAAGGGTCGTAAGCATTTTTACCAATTGGCTCCAATTCTATTTATAACATGACACATAGTAGAGAAGTGGAGAAGGGAAACCACTTCATCGGGCCATTAAACCCCATGCTTGTGGTCTATCCAAAATTAGGGTGAACCATCAGATCTACTAAGTGTAGATCAATGACGGAAGATCAATATGCAAGTTGTTTGATCGAAGAAGGGAAGAGGAGAATGAAACATGCGGGGTAAGTGGACCCAAAGGGGTTATATGGCCCAATTAATATCTTTTGAGTTCCAGAGGTTAACCAATGATTAGAGTTTAAATGGACAGCACAATGAAAAGGTGATGGATGAGTGCGGACCCGATGACAATTATGAACGTGGTTTTATGATGTTTGAAGTTTGGGCTTATGGTTTGGAGCAGGTTTTCTTTGTATTCCAAAAATTTCCCATATTTTTCGATAGAATGAATGGTCCAGGTTTTTAATGTAAAAGTGCCAATAATGTGTTACGACAATGTGGTCGCATATCGGGAAAGTGGAAGGCATGTTTAATGTGGCCCACAAAAGAGCGATATCCCGATTACGATGAAGGTAAAGCGTTGATATCTGTGTAAAGGCCGTATCAAGGAGGGAAGGTATGTGTTAAGTGCATTTCTGTTATAAAAGGGTTATAATAGAACTATAATGCTGATAAAGAGATTTCATGTGTTAAGTCTGGTATAACCAAAGATTATAAAGTGAAGGTTTAATGTGTAGGCTTAAGGGTTAATGAAGGTTTATAAGGGTGAATAAGTCCCGATAGAGGAGATTGAAAGTCTGGGCTATTGTATTGAATAATTCGACATATAAGGTTTATTAAGAAAATGGTCCTTAATCATTGATGGTTGAGGAGTTTGACTCCTTAGAAGAGTTTGAATCCTTAGAGAGTTCAATACCTGGGAAAAATGTACTTATGCATTTTACATGCACATTTTTCTTGTAAGCAGTGGTAACCCTGGCATCATTTGGTATCAGAGCACAATTGTAATTGACATAATTGGTGTTAAAATAGAACAAAGAAATCCAAGTAAGAGAATTGAGAACAAGTTATGTGTCAAAGATGTTTAGGTAGGCAAGGAAAGATCAAATTCTAATCTGACATAAAGTAGGCACATAGAGGTGATGTGTAGCAAAACTTGCAGATCTAAGAAATACAAGACAATCCATTCAAGGTACAGGTGGAATGGTGAAACAAGATCATGCTGAGATCTTGAAGGTGAGGTGATATGTTATGTTTTGATTTGATTGGAGAATGTGTGTTTTTACACTAATGCACAGGTAGCAGCATAAGGAAAAAATTGTGATGTTGCTCCTTCAGGAAAGTGGAGATTCACTGAAATGTGAACCTGAAGAATCCAATTGAATGTTCGACAAAGAGGATAAGAGTATTCTCAAAAGGAAACTGAGAAGCAAGCTTTTAAAATCTTGGGAATGATATTTGGTTTGAGTAACATTGAAATGAAGGTGACAACAGAATAATGTGTGAAGGTTGTAGCAATCTAGAGCAAGGAGTGCTCAATTGGTTCCAAAGGAAAGAATCAGAGAGATGCTAAAAGACTGAGCTCAAAGGAGAGAAGCTTAGTGAGGCATATGTAGCAAGAAGGAGACTTGTTACTGTAGAGGGATTGTTGCAGATCACAAAGGAAATTCCACAGAGGATGTGGGTAGAATTGCTAAGGGATGAAGGATGTTGGTAAGACTTTCTAAGTGAAAGAAGAGGTGGTTAGAACCAAGTATTTCATTGTGATTGAAATACAAGAGGACAGTTGTGTTCTTGAGAAGTGCAGATGAGTTGAAGCCTAGAAGCAGCACAAAGAAGTGCTCAAAGGAGGTTCTAGAGATAGAGAACCAAGGACTTGCCAAAAGACCAAGTACAGAGGAAAGCTTGGTGACGTAAGAGGTAACAAGGAGGACTTGTTGTTGCAGAGGCTTTAATGCAGCTCATAGTGAGTGAGTAAGGAGCTCATGAGAAGAGAAGAGAAGAGAAGAGGATGGCTACTGATAGTCATAATAGAGGTTCTAAGGAAGACCACAACAGAACAAAGATGAAGAAAGTGAATTCCAAGGCAAATGGAAAGAGGATGAGTCAAGAGGAAAGTGAAAAATAGATTGCAGAGTTAAAAGAGCAACTCGATGCATTAAGGAGAATACTAGAGAAAACCAAAGACAAGTTTGGGTATTAAGGAAGAAGCCAGTGGAGTGGCATGAGATGCAGAGAAGGCTACAACAAAAGCAAGTAGCTTGGCTAATGGAAAAATTCAAAGAAGCTGAGTTGGAAACAAAAATGGAAATTTCCATTTGTGAATAAAAACAGGGTGAAGTTCTGGCTGAAGATGAAGACTTGAAGACTGAAACTTCAAGTGATACCAAAAGGTTTGATGATTTTAAACCTGACAATTTTTGTATGTTTGCAGGTGAAACGTGTGAAGAAGGACAATTTGGTGATATTGTCATAAAGGAGGAAGAAGACAAGGAGAATCTAAATTATGTTCTGGAAGAAGATGAGATAGATAGGTCTCATATACTGTTGGAGAAAGATATCAAGCAACCAAGTGAAGCACTTGAGGATATTGGAAAGGAGACCATCGAAGAATTCCTGAGTCATAAAGTGAACTTCGAATAGCAAGGAGATATGATGACTAAAGCATCAAGTGAGACCACAAGGTCTTATGTTTTTAAAATTGATAGTTTGTATATGATGATAGGTATTGTAGGAGAAAAGAAACCTTTTGAAGATATCTTCAGAGTAGATGAAGATCTAGAAGTAAAAGATGACAAAGAAAACCTCTTAGAAGAAGAAGAATTTGACTGCATATATAAGAAAAAGTATGTGCATGAGTCTATAGAAGGTGTCATAGAGATGAGGAATCAGGATCTTATTCTGATGAAGAACGAAGGAATATTGTCTCACAAAGGAATATTCTCCTACATTTGTGAGTGTAGGTTTTGTTGTAGTTGCTGAAGGAAATTTGGCACGGATGAGTGGCCAAATAAAGATGAAAGAAGAAGATTTTATGGAAGAATTCAATCCGTGGAACAAAGATGCTCAATTGCTCGAGAGAATAATGGACAGTCATGATTCAGTGTAGACAAAAATAATCATGAAAGAGTGTAATGAAGAAAGGGGGATAGAAAGAATAACATAATAGGTAAGAATGAGAGGAAGAGTAAGAGCAAGTGATAGAATTCGACAACTCCAAGGAATAGAACAACTGATTGAAGAGTTGGTGCAAAGTAGCAACAACCTGAAACAAAGAGAAAGAGGTAGAAGTAAGTGGAAATGTATAGACTAGTCCAAGGATATATTGGATATGGAGATTGAGGAATTATGGTAGCTAATAATGAAACAGGCCATAGGGAGGAAAATGATAGCAACAAGAAACCTGATCAGTCAGAATTTGAACCTAATTGAAAAGGAGAGGAAGATGAAACAAAAATACCAGAAATACAGCATTAAAAAAGGTGTGGAGCTTTCAGAGAGTTACAAACTAATGTTTGGGACCATGGAGGTTTCTATCGACACATGAAAACACATGATCAGGATATCATGAATATTTTCTACTTTGGGAGTTTGATGCAGGAGCATTCAACCCAAGGAAAATCATTGTACTTTAGTAGACATAGGGGTTCATGTGTTTTAGAGAAGTTGGTGTACTAATTGTTGAATTAATGTAATATTTAGGCTTTTAAGTAGGTAGAATAGGAACTAATTAGATGTGTGAGGTTATTTGTAAATGCTCTTGAATAAAGGAGAACATGAATGGTTAATAATAATGAGAGTGTTTGAAGTCAATTATAAGTCTCTAGGTAGTTTCATGACTCGAGGAACTAGAGATAGTTCTTAGGAATTAAATGAGGTTAGAAGTGGACATAGAGGATATAGGAGTCAGTTCAGTAGATTTAGGATTTGAACCAGAATTAGTTCAAAAGAACCTTTTTGGTATAAATGCAAGCCTACGGATAGAGTGAAAGAAGAGGCCACTAGTACTGAAGATTAGGCATGTTAGAGATAAAGAGTCTCGAATGTAATCATTAGTATATACAAAGGTTTATTCCTAACTATGTTAGTGTGTGGAATGACTATTTAATGAATGAATTACATGTAAGTTGTGAATTCATAGGTTCTGTAATAGAAGGTTGCAGGCAGAGTTCTATAGATATGCAGAGGGGAGAATGATTTAGAGGAATCATCATGGTTCTTAGAATCCAATTGAAGAAACTGAGTGAAGCCCTGGAGAGAAGCTGGAAGCGAGAATTCACAGACAAGTTAAGCTCAAAGGAAGTTGAGCAGTAGAATAGTGGAAGAATGAAACCCTTTGAAGGAACCTATACCATAGAGGAAACACTATGTAAATAGAAAAATCGATAAATGAAAGGACAAAGGAAGAAGTGAGTCATCAAAGCATAAGTACCATTGGATCTTATAGATCAACTATGCATGTGACAGGGAACGAGAACTATCGATCTCATAGATTGATGGTCATCGAATGCTGAAGAAGTGGGTACGATAATCGGTGAAGAATACTATTCAAAGGTAGGAAAGTGGATTTCAAGAGGAAGGAAGGGATGTAAGTGGTTATTACCGATTGGATCGGATTCTATTAATAATGCGACATGTAGTAGAGAAGTGGGGAAGGGAAACCACTTCATCAGGTGATTAAACTCCATGCTCGTGGTCTATCCAAAAATGAGGTGAATCGTCAAATATACTAAGTGTATATCAACAACGAAAGATTAACATGCAAGTTGTTTGATCAGAGAAGGGAAGAGGAGAATGCAACACGTGGGGTAAGAGGACTCAATGGGGTTATATGGCGCAACTAATATGTTTTGAGTTCTCGAGGTTAATCGCTGATCAGAGTTTGAATGGAGAGCAAAATGGGAAGGCGATGGATGAGTGCGGACACAACAAAAATTATGAACACAGGTTTATAATGTTTGAATTCTGACCTTATGGTTTGGAGCAGGTTTTCCTTTGTATTCTTGTGTTTCCCATGTTTTCTGGTTGAATGAATGGTTTGGGTTTTTAATGTAAAAGCACCAGTAATGTGTTCCAGCAATGTGATCGTGTATCGAGAAAGTGGAGGGTGTGTGTAATGTGACCCACGGAAGAGCGATACCACGATTGCGGTAAAGGTAAGGCATTGATATTTGTGCAAAGCTTGCATTAAGGCGGAAAGGTATGTGTTAAGTGCATTTTTGTTATAAAAGGGTTATAGTAGAAATATAGCCCCGAGAAAAGGGTTTTCATGTGTTATGTCTGGTATAACCAATGTTTATAAAGCGAAGGTTTAATCTGCGGGATTAAGGGTTAATGAAGGTTTATAAGGCTGAATAAGTCCTGATAGAGGAGAATGAAAGTCTAGGCTATTGTATTGAATAATTCCACATATGAATTTTATTAAGAAAACGGTCCTTAACCGTTGATGGTTGAAGAGTTTGACTCCTTAGAGAGTTCAATACTTGGGCAAATGTACTTATGCATTTTACATACATATTGTGGGTGTAAGTGGGGGTAACGCTGGCATCAACTTCTCTCCTTTATTACCTACATTTACTCTTTATGACTTCTCTCCTTTATACCTTGGCTATCATCCATTATGGAATCTAAGGTCATCATCTAGTGAATATGGAGGACTTGTTACAACCAACAAGCCTTATATTAGACATTTATATGGACGACAAGATAGGGGCTGCTGCAATATCATCGATTCTGTATTGTCCCCTTTTAAAATTTAGTAAAATAAATCAAAATAGACAAATACCTTGAAAAATTAAAAAATCGCGTTCATAGATAACAATAAAATGATTACCTACCAGGATGAGAACCATCTACTTTAGAATATATATAACTACTTTGACCATCAATGACCTGATAATAATATGTGTATCTTGAGACTGAGATTTATTTTTAATACTGGAAGATTTATGTTCCATGTGTCTTTCCTTAGCTTGAATTGAAGTTCTGGTTTTCTCATTTTCATTGACAAGCTAAGTAATACACTTTTGAAGACATGTGACAATGAGAAAGTATTGTTGGTACCAATACATGTTCTTAATTTGGGCTCATTCGAATGGAAGTTTCTTGGAGGACTCTCATCACAACAGGCGACATCAACACAAAAATCCAAAATTATATTGGACATATGGACTATTTTTTTGGAAAGATTTCATGATGAGCCTTCATATGGATAAACTCATCATTTCAAGGAGTATTATAATATTTTTTTTTCCTTGCTCGAGATATTTTCCTCTGAATTTCCTTAATCTTAACTTTAGATTGAGAGTTTTGTTTTGATTAATTGAGCTATGCTTCATGCACATGTTAGGTACAATTTTGGTCCAAAGACTTACCGTATAGTGTTTCGCTTCTGTTTTATCATTAAATTCCTATTTTCATTCCATATGAGAGACAATAGTACCCTTGGTCATGCTTCTAGTTAAGCATACAACAATAGGTCTGAGGGTTTCAACGTTATTATCATTTGAAACATAAGGGTTTTCTTCATGAAATGACTCTTAACAATCATTCTATAACGAATGATGATATGGTGATTGAACAAGACTAACGAATGCAGGGCTATACACATAAATACCCGAGGAATTAGAATACTCCAGTAATTGGGTTTTTTCAAAACCATTTCGATCTAGGAAATGATCGTATTTAACCCTTGCCTTTTGCAAATTGTGTCTAACTAGAATATA
Source organism: Pinus taeda (assembly GCA_000404065.3). Classification (NCBI taxonomy): domain Eukaryota; kingdom Viridiplantae; phylum Streptophyta; class Pinopsida; order Pinales; family Pinaceae; genus Pinus; species Pinus taeda. Next base: position 192,576 of record APFE030154953.1, on the reverse strand, counting down.
AATGAAACTGTGATGAGAGAGTGACATTTCATAATTATTGCAACGTGAATGGTCTGTGCATGATATTTTAATTAGGATATTATATAGATAAAAAGGGAAAATTAAGCTTATGGATGAGAAATGCCACTAACAACCTTTTATATTAAATAGAAACAAGACTCTGTCACCCTTCACAAGTAACATATGATGCAAAAAAGGCACTAAATTATTCCATTTAGATTTTAAAGAGAAAATTGGCATACCTTTCACATGATATGCACAATCTTTAGCGGCAATAAATTGGTTCGACGGAATGTCACACATTGCACATTTTTTGGACCATTTCTCTATCTAAAACAGGGAATGAGTAGATGTTGCATTAAAACCAATATTTGTAACCATCTCTAGATAACCCACTTGAGACTTCGTCATATAAAAGAAGAGGCAAAATCATTGACAACCCCTTTATTATAACACTAAAATAAGTGAAGGAAATCCCACTAGCTGACCTCGTGGAAAAATTATGCACATTCATCATATACCTCTACTATCTCAACTCCAATGGATTTAAACTTGATAAGGGGTTCCATTGTTAGAATCTAAGAGGGTTTTAGGTAGGAATTAAGGTGAAACAAAGAGGGAAAATGCACAATTAGTGGGTAACCAAACCCTTACTTGTATAGCAAAGTGAAAAGTATGAACAAGAACAATAAGATGATAAGTTGTTGGTAACCTTCAAACACCAAGTGTTTAAATCAAGCATTGAAAACTCAGAGGTATGGTAAAGAGACATTAATGGTTTTAATATATGGTTGGCTATGAGTCGTGGGTTCAAGATAATTGGCACAAATCAGGATTAACATTTGTGACGAGAATGCCAAATCACCCGTAGAACCCTAAAAAAATCTGAGATTAATAACCCTTAGCCTGAGAACCACCATTTCTCATTATTATAGATTTGAAACTTTGAAAAGATATATGACCATACACATGAATATAAACTCACAATAATCATAAATGAGTTGTCTAGTTACTAATATATTTACCCCACGTCTTATCACAATTACAAAAGTTAAAAGAAAGCTACATGACAAAGCCATTCCAGTCATAAAAAGTAAAATCAAAATATTGACATATACAAACATTGACATACACAAAAAAAAATTCGCTTCAAATACAAATGATAGAAGAAGAGGATGTGAACAAAAGAAAATTGAACTATTTGTTTAAATGGACCAATATATATTTGTTTCAAGATTTCCTCCCTCAATTATCTAAACAAAAATGGTTGATCAACCATTAAAAAAGTGTATGATAGATTACCACATTGTCTATAACAAAAAGGCATGAGGAGTAAAAATTACATTTCCTCTATAAGTTAAATTGTACCCTAATTTAATGTGATTTGCAACTCAAGGTCAATATGATGTCAAACTGAATTTATAAATTTAAATTATAAATATGTTCTTTTTAATTCTTGTATTTCTATTTATGCATTTGTAGCATCCAAAAGAAACTAAAGGCATTACATCTATAGATTTATTGTATATATGTGCATTTTACTGTATTTAATATTTTTTATTATAAGGTTTCACAAATTTTGAAAAACAAATTTTAAGGGGAATTATCAGTTTTCTTCTTTAATGATATAAGGACTGAGATAATATATCTTATTTTGTTGTTGGATATATTTGTTCAAAATTTTTAATATAAAGTTTTTTTTGTTGAAATAGTTTGTGTGATTTTAAATATTTTTTTACTTTTATCTTATAGCTTTTTCTATATTTTGTCCAATCTTATGTTGCTTTTTGATACGATATTTAAAGACTAAACATTTATTAAAAAAATTATCCTAGAAGTTGAGAAAGAAAATACATAGTTAAAAGAATGAGTTCCTTAGAGTAAACTAGTCTCCAAACTTTCATCTTTCCAGTTTCGAAACAACTATATTTTTTTCTTGAGCATTATGATATTTAGAATATATTTCCTTTTCACTCATACCATAGGTCATTTACTTGACATATAAAAGCAAATATAGTTGCATGCTACCCATTTCCACTATAGAGTAGATTCGTTGTTATTTTGACAACAATAATAGTCAACTAAATCTCTCTAGGGTTACATTGTCTCTACCCATAGTTTGATGCATTTCACATCACATCTAAATAATAACAAATCTCTCAACAAGACTATCGTACCTAATCATAATAAATTTTACAATTTTATCAAACTCTTTTTAATATAAAAAAATGGATAGAAAATGCACCCATTTAGGGAATGAATTTTCTCCTTTATGACCCCACTCTACATTTTATTCCTCCCTATCCAGGAAATATGTAAAAACTACACTTTTAAACTACTCTAATCTATAGGGAATCTCCACAATACTTTAAATGTGATTGACATACCCAACTTATTGTATTTTTAGTAGGGTATTCCCTTTTAAATTTTTACATAACATCTATAACTCATTTCATATAATGTAAGAAGCAACAATGCAATCTAGCTAGTTTAAGGAAACATAATTTCCACATATGGCCATTGTCATCTGTAGACATGATTTAAACAACAAGAATGATTGCTCATTTCTATGTTCTTGCATCTCTATCTAAAAATATATAGAGATATCTTAGATTATGTTGTTAGGCACTAGACACCAAATACAAACACACACAAAGAAATAAGAAGAGTTTAGTTTATGATAGAATACACTTCTATATGGGTTCTTCTTAAAATTTAGCCTGATAATACTTTTATTGTACCTTAAAACCACTTTTGATTATTTTGTCTTTGCATGACCACTATCACTTGCAGACATGATAATAATAAGAAGAAAAAATGTTGACATCCCAAATTTTGGGATTTCATAAAAACACTTAAATCACTATTCATTATTGATCATTATGTTATGCATTTGCTATTATTTCTAGCTCTCATGTTTGAGTTCAGTTGTCATGTGAATTAAGGAAAACTTCATTAAGGACTCTGAGTCACCTAGTTGTTGCTTATGGTGTTAAAATTGAGTCTTCATGTATTTCATTAAGGACTCTAAATCATCTAATTATTTTTATGATGATAAAATCAGTTCATCTATGTTTGGGTCTACCATCATGGAACATCCACCACTTATCAAGTGTGTTCCCATTCAAAATTCAAATTGAACAACGCTTGTTTTTAGGGAGGACATAATGTAGTGATAGGACTATTTTGCTACCACCTACTTGGGTTCTAGTGCTTTGCTAATGGGGTGGATATATGTATTAACATAGATCTATTCTATTCCAATATTTATTAAGAATTGAGAGGGATTTAAAGAAAACAAAATAATTGTTCAGTGTATAAAAGATCTAAGTTAAAATATATAATTGGAGTCTATTTGGAGTTTAAATAATAATCAAAGTTACTCCTTACCGCCCCCCCGCATCGCAAATAAACAACACACCATGGTTAATGCCCCTTTGCTGACCCATTTCTATGTGATTTAGTGATCACCCAGATCCAACGGGGTCGTGAACTCCACTTCATAAAGATCTTGCATTCGTGAAGATCACAAATCCTATAGTCCAAGACCCGTGGCCTATCTCTTTTTTTTATTGTGATCACCTGGACCTGATATGTAATTCACTCCATGTAATAAGCCCCCCACAGTCGTGCAATCACAAGAACCAAAGGATTGATCCCATATTACTCTTCCTTTGTGATTTCGATTTGCGATGAGATCCTAACCCGATGTGATTATAAAATTAAATTAAATTACTATCATATCCACAGATATCAAAAGTCATGCCTCCTAGACCATATCAAATGTGATTGTGACATGTGAGACCCATTCCTCTGCCACATCGCCCATGATGTCATCCTCCACATCATCTGTGACATTATCCTCCACGTCACCTACCACATCATATACTACTTCATCATCCCTATACGTCATAATCACAACTTTCAAGAGGCACCATTAAGTGTTATGCCACTCCACAGAATTTATTTTGATCAACCCATCCCTGGTCTTCCAAGATTGTGATGTCATAATCGCAATATCCACAGGCATCATGTTATTTCCTCCTCCTTTTATTTTTTAAATGCGTTTTGATCCCCTTCGATAGATGTGATTGCAATACAACCCTGATTAATTGAGATTGTGATTATTATGACTCCCCAATTATATGCGATAGCAATTTATTCCATAATCAAAACCCTGTCCCGAATGCGATTGCGATTTACTCTTAAAGAAAAGCCATGTTGTCTTCTTAATTAATGCCAATTCTTCATTTTATTTGACACAACTTATGGATTTACTTTTAACAGTTCAAAAAAGTTAAGGTTTAGAAATTTAGTGTTAATTTTATGGCCTATTCACTCACTGTTTTCTTACTTTCAGGTGCAAAAGAAGAAGGACAGTTGCACAGAAGGGACATGTCATTCCACGATATCCGTAACCGTTGGATATTTCGTACTCAGTGAACAATGCTAAAAGAGGCACAACGATATTCCATAGATTGTTATCAAAATTGCCTCTATTTCTTCATTATTTTTACAGATTGTAAGGGATTTGTTAAAACTTCCCGAGTTCATTGTGGAGTTATTTTATTTCTACATTCACTATAAAAACCTTTTTATGTTAACAAATAATACATCTGGAATCTAACAAATAAAGCCTTCGGGGCTTGTGTTTTTATATCTCCAAGTGTGTTTTAATAGACTCGGTCGGGTCCTAAATATTATGAAAAAAGCTAAGTGGAGATTACATTTTTGTATTTTCAAAATTCGATCTTAATAGAATGATTGGATCGATGTTCCTTCTTTTTGGTTTAAAGAGACTTCAAAGAGTCACATTTCTATACTTTTGGGAAGCTATGGAATAAAGTAAAAGGATCGTGATTGTGTATTTTACAAAAGAAGTGTGATACATCGGGTATTTGCATCAATGCTTTTCATTTTGTTTTTAGTATAATTCATAGCCATTGTTTCTTCCAATTTGTTTGTTATATGTATATTATTAACACAGTTCAACATCATCTCATTTCTGAATATGCTAGTGTTGTAATTTTTAATACATCTATCAGCAAATTTTTATTTTATTTAAATGGCGATATATGCTTTAACAATTATTTTAATTAACTATTTAATAAAAACAATTAACTTAAAACTTTTCATTTCTTTAGTATATGATTAATTTTTATTACCATGTACTAAAGACAACAATTTTAGATCCGAGTCAAATAACAAGTAAACCCAGGAAATAAATACGTTTTTTATATGCATATAGTTTAGGAATTCGATATACTTCAATGAAACAAATAACTATTTACTAAGTTCTTGATTGTTAGTATTTAGATTAACATCGATTCAGATCTCGAGAGAAATCTCCTTGATCTAATTCCTTAATGTTTTCTTTTAATAAATCAGCTTTTGGATGGGAGAAGGATTCTTCTTTCCTTTAATCAATATTGGATAGATTAATTGCATACTAGTTAAATGATGCATGTGTTATCTTAGAAGTCCCCTCTTCGAGGCAATGCTTTAGATTGGTTTGGTTGTTCCATAAAGACAACTTAAGGGTCATTCTTCTTGCCTGATCATCTAGAAGAATTGATCCGATGTACCTAGCTATTAGCAATTAAAGACATATCTAAAGCTGATAGTGACTAGGAGAAGGTAATTGGACCTCATTTAACCAGTTGAAGCCAGTAACCCAAATGGAAAAGGAGATCCTTTAAGGTCTGGACCGGGTGGTTTTTCCCCATGTTGGTGTGACAAATTTCAAGGGATCAACACAATGGTAGTGGAAAAAGGTACAAAATTTAGAATTCATGGATTCAGAGGAAGGGAGAGGACCACCAACCAAAATCTAGGTGAATTTACCCACAACCTAAATGCTTTCTATCATGTTCTTTTTTTCTGATATTTAGTCATAGTTTTGTAGAATATGTTAATTAAGGAGGTTCCCAAACCTATAACATAGGTTGTAGATATTTAAGTTTTTGGTATTTGATAGGCTTTTTCATATCATTTAGACATTTTTATATGGCCTAAAAGAATAATCTTGTGCTATTGGTCTAATTTACAGAGTGGAAAACAAGTAAGAACAACAATTTTACATTTTGTAATATTTTTTATATGATTTAATATAAAAAAATCTAACAAATTTATAGAAAAAGAAATTACCTTCACATTCTATTTCACATCTTTTTGTGATTGAAGAATGAGGAGCACATATATATGTACCTTTCAAGAAATATAGATGCTCCTACTTTAGCATAAAAGTATTCAAGAGATCTAAATGAATTTCTTCAACAAACCATAACATCGCTTTTAAATAGTTCCAACTACCACCATTATATTTGAGTTTAGTTTTTAATAATCCTTATTGGCCTTTATTTCTTCTATCCTTGTAGAGGTTGCAGAGGGAAGGATAGGAAGAAACTTGACCCCATTGTGGCCATCACCAATCCTTTATATATGTTTATTAGTTAAGGTAATCCAACAAAGTGAAGTCCATAGCCCCACAAGTGTGTGAAAGGGTTTGATACAAGTCCTTGAGTGAAGTCCCTAATGGAACCAGCCAAGATCATGTGCTCCTCCTCCCCATCAAATATAGTCCCAAATGTGTGTCATTCTAATACAGGAAATAAAATGATTCTACCCATGGTGCTGGGTATTATTCTTCTTGGGAATTTGATGAGGCTCACATGATTGGAAAGTGCACATGCTTTCACCAAAAATCTTTTCATCAATACCCATGGAGAGATTTTCAACCATGTTATTATTATAGTGAAATTGGATTGCAACTTATTCACAACAGTCATATTGGAAATGTTATAGCATTTTTTCAATGGAGTGTAGTTTATAGTCGATATAATCAAGGCGTGGAGCATTACTAGTGTAGCACAGTAGGTGAAGGTGTCAAATCATTCAAAGGCATTGTGGTACAAATGACATACTACATGAAATATTGATAGGTACAATATGAACAACTTACATGTGAGTGAGCTAAGAACCTGATTAGCATCAATAACAATTAGTTTGTACTATTTAGCTACTGAACTAATACAAATCAAAACTCCAATCCAAGTACGTATAATTTTTTATACCCATGATTGTCTAACGAAATGATTTCATTTCTTCTTGGTTCAGACTATTCTATTTTTAAAATAATGGCTAGGAGTTTCTCTTAGTCAAATGCAAGTGAACACATTCCAACTCCACGATGACAAACTATATTTGATGAAGAGGTTTTCCTTGAATAAAATTGACAATTAAGTGAATATTCACTAATGAGAACTAATGATGGTTGTCCTCACAACAAAGAAAAGAAAAAAACACAATTATCAACCAATAACAAGGAACACCAGTAGTTTTTTCTATTTTTTAATGCAAACTCACTCATTAGCATTACTCATAGAAAACCATGCCACTTAGTGGTAGACTTTCACTATTGCCAAATGTATCTCGGTCTTGGATTGTTAATTTGTACCTCTAATTTTTTGGAAGGTGAGTTGCAATCACTTAGAAGCACTATTAGGTGTTACACTAATGTTGAACGTTGTTTTAAAACTAAGTAGTATTTACAACAAAGTTAATATCATGTACTCTCATCAACATCAATGTTAGAGTAGTGCAATCATGGGCTTTAAACAAAATTTAATCTTAATCCCTTAAATAATGTAATGGTATCCTTCATTAGATTTTATTTTTTTATCCATGAAATTTTATGAATTTATATTATCATCATCACTATTATAATAGTGGGGTAATGTGCTTTCAATCTTAATTACCTAAACAAAATAAATACCAAACACCATTTTTTATTGCTTTCTTTTTCAAAATATTTTGTAAATCTTTTTTTATAACTAATTTTAAAATCAAAAATTTTAAAATACTAAATTATTTACAAAATTGAAATTAAATTATTATTAATAAACTAATTTTAAATATTAAAAATTATGTTGAAGAAAAAATATATTTTTATAAATTCAAGAGTTAAAGAATGAATAAAAAAATAGGCAGTCATTGACCAACATGTCATGACACACATTTAAAATTTTAGTAAAATCACATATAATGATTGTGGTTAAATTAGAATTTATGGTAGAGGAGGGCATTTTGTGAGGGGTATTCATTACCTGAGAATCTATTGAACTTGTTTTTCTTCTCTTTTATTGCCTTAAGAATGCCATTCTCACTGGATGATCGCTCACTAGATTCATCGTGGATAAAAGTTAGTCAGGAACCTCTCAAGATGTAGTGTTGGGAATTTTCTCATGCTGATTTTCACTCCCCCCATGCTGGGTGATCATTAGAGTACACCTAAGTGACAACCATGACCATATATCTTCAAGGTTAGTGGGGAATCGAGAATCATCCCACCCAAAATTTGCATGAGATGGTTGTGTGTACTAGCACATATACTCATTTAATGTTTTGATTTTCCATGATGGTTTGAATATAGCTCAGGTATCTCACTTTTCTTCACAATGCAGATTGTTAATCCATTGAAGTGAGATACGATAATAATGCCTTCAATGTTAAAATAAGGGATTCCATGCAATTAATAAGCATTTTTTGAGTTGGTTGTTAAGGATATCGACCTTAATTTGGCATTATTGCACTTGTTTCATTCACTTATTCAAGATTTTGAGCCTATGGTGGCTTTTAAATAGTAGGTTTGTACTCTCTCCTATTGTAGTAATTGAATCTTGTCTAGCAACTAAAGGATTATCTTCTAATTCAAGTGGTGAGTTTTTGGTTCTTTTTAAGAGATCACTAATATTCTCCATCTTTTCTCAAAAGAAATGAACCCCTCTTGGGCCTCAAGTTCTCTCCTTGGTTTTATATTGTCCTATCCTTACACATTGGGCTATATATTTGAATTATCATCTCTATAAAAATATCTTTCATTGTTTCAATATTATAAGTCATTATCATTGGAGTCTTTCTCAATGGGGTTGGGTCTCATCCTCCTACACATTCTTCCTACTATGGTTAACCTGTTTTATTCTAGTTGGGTTTTTTCTAAGATGTGTTTAATGTTTTTTATATATGATGGGAAATTATGAAACCCTCCTTAGCCTTGAGTTATATTTAGTTCTATCTTGGTTCAATGGATACACCTCTAAAGATATTTTTCTTCAAAATCCTCATTAACTATTTTAGTTTCTCATGATTTCTATTTAGTGTTTCTATCATCCTGTGGGGGTCTCATCCTCTCAAAAAGTTTGGTCACATTAGTTAGGTCTCTATCTTATTGGTCAAATTTCTTCTTTTCTTCAATTTTGGGTTGAGTTTGAGTACAATTGGAGATTTCCTCTTCCACCCCTCTTTGAGTTTTGGGCCTATGTTTGTTGTCATCGTTTCAACAAGGAGGGTATAGTTCCCGTATTTTGGAAATATTTGTTTGTAGCTTTTATGTAATGGGAGTCTGGGAGTGGATATGGTCTCTTTCAGAGTTGGTATCCTTTTTTGGACTAGATATTATGGAACACCTCTTCATTGAACACACTACCTTTCTCTCTTGATGGTTGATAAATCATTCCTTGAGGTGGCAGATTTGGTGATAGATGAGATCAACAAGTGAATAGAATCCCTTCTATCTCAAAGCCTAGTTGGTAGTTAAATACTTTGTAACAACATAATCTAGGAATATTCCTTCGAAAATTAGAAGATACATTGAGGATATCGAGAGGTGGGACAAAATCAATGAGAGATTCATATCAAATGCATAAGTGATGGATTAGGTCGTTATTTAAGTACCATATACAAGAAGCGTGAGGACATACTATAAACAATATATCTAAATCTTTGGCATATATTGGTAGCTAAAAGAAATCATGGGCAAAGTCCTTATAGAAAGGTTGAAAGAAGACTATGATGTTTTGTTGAGTGTTGGTGAGATGTAGAGATATCTAAAGAAACTAGATCACAAGGTATCAATGCTAGTGAAAAGCTAACAAATTTGGGATTCACAAATTCAGAGGAAGAAAGAGAACCACCAATCACCATTGAGGTGGATTCACCGACAACCTAAATGTTTTCTATGATGTTTGTTAGTTTGATATTAGTCATAGTTTTGTTGAATATGTCGATTAAGGAGGCTCTGAGACCTATAGCATAGGTTCTATGGTATTTTTTAGGTGTTTTAATTTGTTTTAGATATTTTATATGGCCTAATACACTAGTGTTGTGATATTGGTTTGGTTTACCTAGTGGGTGACTAGTAAGAAGAAATTTAGATTATATTCCATAATATTTTTGATATGATTTAATCTAAAAAATCTACCAAATTTGTAAAAAGTAAATTACCTTCACTTTCTATTTATCATGCTTCATTGATTGAAGAACATGGAGCACTTGTATACGTAACTTCCAACAAATATAGATATTTGAGTTCATCTAAACTCACTTCTTCAACAAAACATAAAATCTCTTTTAAATATTTCCAACTTGAAACATTATATTTGAGTTGAGTTTTTAAAAATCCCTATTTAACTCTATTATATCTATCCTTGTAGAGGTTTTAGAAGAAAGGACGGGAATATGGGAATGTCTAAGCCCATGGCCACCATCGTCAATCCTTTATAAATGATTATTAGTTGAGGTAATCTCGCAAAGTGAAGTTGCAGGCCCACAAATGTGTGAAATGGTCTCATACCTGTCCTCAAGTGAAGCCCCTAATGGCGATATCCAACAACATATGATCCTCCGCCCCATCAGATATAGTTCCAAGTCTGTGCCATTATGATAGTGGTAATCAATTTATTCTACTCATGATGCTCAGTACTATTCTGCTAGGGAATTTGATTAGGTTCACATGGCTAGAAAGTGCACACAATTTCACTAAAACTTATATCATGCATACCCATGGCGAGATCATCAACAATGTTATTATTTCGTTATGTTGAGTGGATTGTAGCTTGTAGTGAATATGACCAAGTCCTAGAGAATTACTGGTGTGTTCTAGTCGGTGAAGCGGTGAAATTGTTCAAAGATAATGTGGTGCAAATGACATACTTCCGAAAATACTGAGAGTGAGGGTATGAACAACAACCATGCGACTGAGTTAACTTCTCGGTTAGCATCAAAATTAACAATTTTGTACTGGTTGGGTAGCAAGCTATTGCAAATTGTCCCTCCAACCCTATTACTTATAGGGCTTCATACTTAGGCTTGTTTGATTGGATGTTTTGAGTGATCCCTAGTTTAGACTAGCTAATTTTTTAAAATAATGGCTAGAATTTTTTGTTAGTCGAATGTAATGGAACATATTCAAATAATACCATTACAAAATATGTTTGATGAAGAGGTTTCCATTGAATAACACTAACGAGTAAACCAATATTCCTCGATAAGAACTAGCGATGGTTGTGCTCTCAACAAACAAAAGAAAAAGAACTCAATTATCAACAAACAACAAGGAAAACAATTACTTTTTAGTAGTTTTGAATGGAATCTCACTCATTAACATTATTGAAAGGAAACCAAGCCACAGGTAAACTTTTACTATTGTGAAATGTATCTCGATTTTGGATTGTTAATATGTTTCCTTAAATTTTTGGAAGGTGAGTGAAGCACTATTAGGTCTTACACTAATGTCAAAAGGTACATTCAACCTAAGTGATAATTAGAAGAAAGCTAATAGCATGTACTCTCATCATCATAAAAATTAGAAAAATGAGATTATACACTTTTAAACAACATTTAATCTTAATCTCATAAATAATATAAATAGTATCCTTCATTATATTTTAACTTTTTATTTATAAAACCTTATCAATTTATATCATATCATAAAAATTAGAGCAGTGAGATAATGTGTTTTCAACAACATTTAATCTTAATCACATAAATAAAATAGAGACCAATTTTCTTTTAACTATGGTGTAAATATAATTTTCTAACTAATTTAAAACTCAACTAAAGATAACTTTAAAAAAATTGCATAATTTTAAAAAATTAAATTATTAATAAATGAATTTTAAATATTAAAAAAACACAACTAAACAAATTTAATTTTATAAAATTTAACGAGTAGAGAATGAATACATTTCAATAAAAAATTAAAAATGCGATCACTTCTTTTTCATACGTGTCTAACTCTAAAGGTGCTATGTTAGGTTGTTACTGGACGAATTTTAAATTTTAGTAAAACATCGTGTAATCGATGTGGGAAAATTCATATGTATAGGAGAGGAGCGGGTTTTGGAGCGGCATTTGTGAGCTGAGCATTTGGATGATAAGTTCTGTTAAGCATGGCCATGCTTATTGTTTTTCCATTGTAACGATGTGTTAGGTATTTTTTGATTTTATGTTTCTCTTGTATTACTGTGTTATGTATATTTTTTATTTTATGTTTTTTCTGATTGTAAAGATGAAGGTTGTTTTCTTATCTAGTATTAGAGTTTATTTTTGTTTTTATTGAATATTGATCTTCGAAGGTCGAAATTCTGATTCTCATATGAAGCCATGATGAAATGGCGTAATCATGTCTCAGCCAGGAGGAGAAACAGAGGCGGAGTTTCCGGAACAGAGGAAAAGCAGGGGCGTAGGTATTCGGCTGGAGGAATATTTTCTGAATTTCACTCTTGATGGTAAGCTCTGATTTCTACAACCCGTTTTTCAGGTATTTGATTACATAGTCTTGATAACAATGAAAATTCATGGGCATTCCATTTACATTTTAGTTTCGATTTATGAAATTATTATATTCTTTAATCAGGGTTAAGGACATCCGCTTGCTATTGCTCATCATGCTTGAGATACCTTTTAGTCGAACAAATAACATCATAGGCGCTAGCAAGGCTGCGTGGAGAGACATTTGGTCAAACCCTTTCTTTGGGTATCCAGGAGGGCAACCCACTTGCTATCGTTCACTCGAGGGGGAAGGGAAATTCACTTGCTATCGCTCAGTCGAGGGGTGACGGGGGTGTGGGATGGGGAAATGGCTTCTCGTCAGCACCACCAATACCATTTATACCACCGACATCGGCAGTGTGATAGTGATCTGGCATCATTTGAGTGGTTGGTTTCATTTGAGTGGCTGGTTTCTTCATTATGTGGAGTATTGAATGTTTATTTATTTTTTCCTGTATTGGAATTCCTTTTCTCTTATAAAATCAATAGGTCTTATGAGAGCCAGAGGTAGGGTTATATAAAATTCTGTATTGCAATTATCAATCAATTTATCATGGGTGTTGGGGTTGCGTAGATCCTAAGCTATCGAGTTATCTAACCCTTTCTTTAGGGATCTGTTATATTCAGCAGTGCGATCGTGATCTCGCATCACTGGAGTGGTTAATTACTTCATTATGTCCATTTCTCCTTTGATTTATGGTTTATTTTTATTTTTTTATCTATTTAGCCATTCAATTATATAAAATTGATAGGTCATATCTGCGACAGAGGTACGGTTATATGGAATTTTATATTGGTATTATCGAATCAATTTTTCATGGGCATTAGGTTTTATGCAAATCCTAGCCTATCGAGTTGTCTAAGTCCGGTAGTTGCAGCTCTCATAAAATCCTTGCTTATATATTTTTACACCTTCTAGGTTCATATTATTTTCCAGATTCTATACATTTGGATGGCTATTTGTTGAGAGAGTTACTTCCGAAGACTTCTAAAAGAGAGAATGGCAGTTGCAGCTCTCATATAATCCTTGCTTATATATTTTTACACCTTCTAGGTTCATATTATTTTCCAGATTCTATACATTTGGATGGCTATTTGTTGAGAGAGTTACTTCCCAAGACTTCTAAAAGAGAGAATGGCTGTGTGTTGGGAGAGTTACTTCCCAAGACTTTTAAAATACAAAAACTATGAAACAATAATCTATCACTAAAGACATTCTGTGGTGGTGGTGGGGGTGCAGGTGTAATTGATAATCTTTCAAATCCATAAACAAATTTTGTAAGTTCAAATGGAACTTCTTCTTGGATTTCCTTTGGAGTATCAGTCAGTTACTTCCAAATTTGGTTATTCTGCTAAAATTAGAAGTCACAATATGACAACATTTCAATTTCCACGGAATCAAAAGGAATTCAAACTTTTCATTAATTCCTTGTCGTGTCCACTTTTCCACAAATAATGTCGTTCTTACTCTCCACCGTTGATCTTACCTTTCAATCAGACTGTTGTTGGTTCACCCTCACCTGATTAAAAAAACTAATGAGTAATCCTCCACCGTTAATCGAACCACACTTGATCCAAAAATTAAAAACGATAACTGAGGAGATCTTGTCCAATGTTTATCCACCCAATAAAGTGGTTTTCTCTCTCTACCCAAGTGCTACCTGTGGGTCCATTAATGGAATCGCTTAGAATTTCAAAAGAATACTTACCACTTTTTTCCCATCAGATAAACAACTTCACTAATAAAACCACTTTTCTTACTTGACTAATGAGCTTATTGGCCCGCGATGACCATTAGATCTATTGGATCTCTAGATCAAACGTTTGTAGAATGCTTGGACTAACGTGATTTTGTAAGGTTTCTTTTCTCTGTTTTGCCAAACTTAACACCTCTGCTACATTTAACTTGTCTCAAACCATATTCTCCGATGTTTTTAGAACATAACCAAATTATTTCCAAACACGGAAAACGCAAGATTGTGCGATATAATACAATTTTTTCATACTCTAAATCAAAAGCCAAACTAGAAATCAATAAGACTCAAAGATATTTCGAAGGAACAAAACACCTTTGAGATTGACCAGTTATCCACAAATAACCAGAGATACAATTTTTGTAACTTAATCTTATAAAGTCTAATTAAGCCAAATCAGTCAAAATCCCTACAATCATTCAGAACTTAAATAAATACTATTCCATTCTAACAATTAGATTCTTAATTCATGGATTGAATCTGCCTAATATTAGACAATATTTAATTTGGTCGATATTATCCTTGAGAATCTCAACTAAATCTAAATAGCTTGAATTAATTATAAAATCACTTAATCCCTAAATGCTATATCAAATCTGTCTAGAATTTTTTTTAAATTGACAGCTAAATGATCCCATTCCTTTGCTTGTAATTTTTTTTTGTATTTTTAAAATAAATTCTAAGTCTTTTGTCTTCAAGTCTCATTCTCATGCATCATCCAAGCACCTTTTCAGTGTTGAAATTCTCAAAGAGAAGCAGATTCTTAAGAGTAAAATTAGTATTAGTATATTAGTTGTTTTTTGTCGCTACACTTTGTGGGAGGTAGCCACAGCTTCGATGCTTTCCTTCATAATTGATGCAAGAGCATCCAGCTGACAGTGACGAGGCAGAAAGACTCCAACCAAGTTCACAAGCTAGGAACTAAACTGTTAAATTCTGTTGGGAATAATTTTTCTTTTACTTTATTTTACAAGTCAGCAACAGTTAGATGTCTTTACTTTTCTAGTTTAGGATTATTGTAGTTTCATTGTTGATTAAAAGGTAGTTTCTGTAATTAGGAAAAATAACCCTTAACTGTCCTACAAGTCTTGTAATGTCAAAATGATTATAGTTACGCATAGGAACAAAAGTTATGTAACTGTCTTTGTAACAGAAAAAAAAAAAAAAAAAAAAAAAAAAAAAAAAAAAAAAAAAAAAAAAAAAAAAACAAAACAAAACAAAACAAAACTGCAAGCCTTAACTGAAGACAGAGGCTATAAAAGCAAAAATACATGTAAGGGAAAAAGTTCAGTTGAGAAGAGAATAAGTTGAATAAATTTACTAATAGAAATTGTCACGCATTCAAAACCAGAGAAGTATTGTCCGTCGAAATTGCCTACTCAATTATTTGTTGATCTCTCATTCATATTTTTCATCATTTAACAAACCTTTGTATTATTATAAACTAAGCATACTGTCATGGCTACTGTACAAGCACGAGTTACAGTCAAATTTTAGACAAGCAGAGAGAACCTTAAATAAATTCCAGGTCACAAGACAAGCAGTCACGCTTACATACAAGCGCACATCAATATAATTAAGGACGAGCGAATACGTTCAACGCACAGCCACTAAATGAAAGACAAGCAAACAAGTTCGAATGCCCAGCAACATAACCGAAAGACAAGCGAAGACATCACAGGTATCAATCACCATAATTTTCTTTCATCAAGAATGAATTTCATTTACATTGTCCAGAATAGCAATTCATAGCTAGAATCGATAGGGCCGAGTTCCCTCACATATACAGAGACCAACATAGTCACACCGAGTGAAAATTCAACCGGAAATTACAACCATACAGGTCAAGCATAAAACCCTAGGTTAGGGTTTGAAATATATTGGTAACAGGGTTACGTTGGAGGCACATTTCCACACACAGAATTCAACTCAGAATGACAACGGCAAACAGAGGGCCACACAGTGACCGGACAATAAACTAGTGGACGGGACGTCCTTCAAACAGTGACCTATATTCAACAAAACAGAACAAGTTGTAGGCCTACCAAAATATATGCAACCGAATGTCATTGAACAAAGATAAATGCGCCGTCCAGGTCGCCTGAGAGGACCTGCAAGAACCAGGAGTGAGTGAGTTCGAGCCACAAATAAAGACCAGAGGGATGAACCCTTTTAAAATAAACATAAAGAACACTGATAACTAAAAACCTTACCTGGAGGACGCGAGAGGAGAAGCCATATTTTGAAGCAGAGGACGCCACCGAGCAACTGAAGAGAGGAGGAGCAATTTGGGGTTCGACCCAGAACGAGGAGCAGATAAAAATTGAAGCATGGAGAAACATTTTACCTGTGTAAAAACATGAAGGCGCTTCCCGGATAGTCCTGTGCTTGTAGCCACAGACAAGGTAGCGTTACCAGAAGGTGAATGAACCCAGAAACATTACCAACAGCCAAACTTGGAGTGACAGACCAGAAAACCATTAGCACACACAGAAACTGAATAACGAAAGTTACATGACAGAACTGGAAGATTAAATTCGAGCCACAGTCGTTTCATGACCAACCACAGTCATAGTGACAATTACAAGCGAGCAAACAATCGATATTTTACCAAAGACAGAGCCAACAGAGTGGAAGGGCGACTTACCGAAGAGCGAATACAAAAGCCAGGCAAGAAAACCCCATAGCCAAACAACATTGTTACAAACAGGCGGATAAGTAACCAAACGCGAGCGAAGGCCTCAACCAACAACCAGAACCAGTCCAAACACAGTAAATTGCCACAAAATTGCATGACAGAGCCGAAGGAACCATAGCACAGCGCACCCATCAATTTTCCATATGCAGAGCTCGCCAACCCTCAGAGCCAACAGAACAATAAACATAGAATAGTCGAGAAGGCGCGTGAAGATTAGGGTTGTATAGTTTACCAAGGCAGGGTACTGCCACATTTACGTTCGCATTCAATGCCCAGCTAGCACAACCACAGAGCCGCGGGAAAAACAACAATCCACCGCCACGTCAACAAAACAAATATCATATAAAGCGCAAAAGCTACGCCAAGTGGGCTGGGTCCCATCAATAATCTGCCCGAATCCCTCCACGCGGCATCTAGTATATAATAAACAGATTATGAATTTTGATCTAGCTCTTTGCATTCGTTCTTATGAATCTTTATTTGTTTTTTTTTTTTAATTTCAATTTTATTAGAAATTATTTGTCAACTTTTTAGATAATATATTTTCTGTTAATTAAAATTTTATTATATTAATATGATTTTGTGTTTAGATAATATATTTCTTGTTAATTAAAATTTATTATATTAATATGATTTTGTGTTTGTGTATGTTGAATGCAGATTTTGTCTTTATTTATGTTCAATACAGGGATATAGAAGATGAGATTGACAAAAAAGTAAAAGGAGATGAGATAGAGATGAACTACATTGGTTGGTTCCAAAATTCTCAAATCTAACAAAGTGATATTAAATTAGAAGTAGATAGATAAATCTGTAATTTCAGAATATATATGGTTTGCCTTACTATAAAGCCCTCATTATAGCCATGGTCATGGCTATGGGTGAGGACTGTCTTTTATTGGTCAGTAATATTATTTTGTCTACTATTTTATTTTCTTGAATTTTTTAATTTATATCTTGTATTATATAATGGATGTAGTAATAATTGAAAATAATAATAACGTGTTTAAATATATTAATAAAAATTAATAGAAACTATAATTAAAAATTTAATGATATTATGTTTTAAATCTAATTGTGAGTTAATACATATTTTTATCTTGTTTTGGAAATCATTTTATAATTATTTGTATTTTAATATCATGGTTTCAAATTTTGTAATTAATATTTTAAAAATAAAAAAAGTTTCAACCAATATACATTTGAAAAATATAAATGACTAACAAGATCAAATATATTTTAAAAATATATAAGAGTGAAAAATGCTATATTCATAAATTCTTTGCAAGTCTCACCAAACACTCCACATTCAAACATTTGAAAACACATTGGGAACATCATCTTTGTATAAAACAAATAAGGTAAATATCTTTAATTGAAATAAATATACAGTTGAAAAATTAATTTATTACAAAATGTTTTATAACGATGGAAGTTTAAATGTTTTTGTTTTTGAGTTTTAATTTGTGTTTATTTGTTTGTATTATTATGAAATTTTAAATAATAATGATAATATAGTATTACTTTTAAAAATATAAGTGACTAGCAATATCACAATATATTTCAAAAATACATGACACTCACAATACTATAATTAACCATAATCTAACACCTTACATTCTAATAGAACATCACAAATATTCCTCCTACATGAAATAAATATCATTACTGGAAACAAATATACACTTTAAAAATTAATTTATTATAAAATGGTTTTATAATCATAAAAGTTTAAAAAGTTTTTTTTTTTTTTTTTTTTACTTTATTATATATTTATTTGTTTGTTTTTATTATGAATTTCAATGACGATGACAGTATCACAATGCTTTTAAAAGGTATAAGTTAGTTTTTTTTTTTGTTTTTTTTTTTTTTTTTTTTTGTAAAGACTATTCTATTAAAATGAAAGAGGAAAATTATTTACAGAGAGGTTTGAACCTCTGAGGGGGCTGTAGCCTGCCCTCTGTCAAAAAGTCTATTGCAGGTATCCTGGTGCCTGATTTTTACAAAAATAAATATCATAACAGTAGGCGATCTGGTGAACTTAGGAAATTCAACACTACGCTAAGCTAGATCAGGATAAAGCTTCAGAAGAAGCTGAACCCTTACAAAAATACTGAACCCTTACAAAAATATTGTTCTGTATAATGACTCTTACATATCCATTGAAAACCAAAAAGTCCTGGAGACTGTGAATTTCATGCTGTTAAGGGAAGAGACCATGCAAATTAAGAAAACTCATACATAAAACAGACCACAAAGCTTATCTTTCTGAAGAGTCATTGAAACCATGAAGCACTTAGTCCTGCGGAGGAGAGCCAGAATCCTTTGCACTTGCTTGGTTTACCCAGGAGACCATTATATTTTCTTATGCTTCCATCGTGCTGCGGCCTGGAGGGATAACAAGGCTAAGAACGTTTCCGGAGAGGCGCGCAGGCTCGCATCCAATGATGGGCTCTTGAGAAGACGAAGGCTGGGGATGAGTGTTTTTCTGCTGGCCTTCCTCGCGCATCATTCTAGAGTCATTGAGGACATCCCCCACTAGGCTTCCTTGAAGATCATTGAGAGTATGGGCGTGAGATGGTTCCGTGGATGGTTCTTCCGAACTGGCAAGCTCATCCTCCTCCTTCGAGAAGAGCACAGTTACAATGGCTGAGATAAATGGCTTGTTAAGCTTGCTTCTGAACTGAAAACGAGCAGAATGGAAAGAGCTATTCAGGGAAGGACCGGAACTATCAGAAGGTGGAGAGGGGGGCGGAACAGAGGCCAAAGGATCTAAACACTGCGGGATAGAGCCTCCACGATCGCAAGAGCCTCCCCTAGACCCTGAATTTCTACCACGTCTGGGGATTCCACGACGACGAGGCATTGTAAAATTAATTTGCTCACTGACCGAACTTAGACACTGAGGGTGGGTGTGGAGTAGCGAATTACAGGCTAATTGGATTAGGTTCCCAAATCAGACCTCTGCAATGAGTAAAACCCCCCAATAGGGAAAACATTCGAAGGAATAGCCTACCAACGAAACCCAATAACAACCAGATAAACCCACTGCGCTAACAAGGCGCTGACTAGATAAGCGAAATCAACACACCAAACAAAGACGGGCGAAGCCAGATTCTTGGACCAGACGCAGATGCAGTGAACAAACGTAATAGACCAAACTCCATCGAGCTCAGACACAACAGACACTCTTGAAATTCCATACCCCACATACTTGACCCAGGGGGGCTTCCATATTCCTTTTGCAGCTCTGGAGCGCAGAGGAATTAATAGCCTGCAACAGATCCCTGTTCCAATTCCGCCTAGTTTCTGCACATTTATGCCCGAATGGATGTGCGCCATCCTGTAGTTAATTCCTTACAGTCCGCCAGTACTCAAAGCCATTAATACCTGAGTTTCACTTGCATTTAACTGCCATAATCCACCGGTTGTATCGCCAGCTGCCTCCCACTCATACTTCTGCATTAATACGTTAGCCTCTGTTTCGCCCCCCTCTCCACCCTCTGATAAATATTTATGATGTTGATATTGACTTTAACATAATATCATATATATTTCTATATGTATAAAGAGGTTGAATATTGTAAACTATAAATAAACATAAAACATCATGTTTTAATAAAAAAAATTATCAACATTATTAATCACTACATTTTTTCTCCATAAGGAAAAATCCATCCAATTATTGAATAAGAAAGAGTACATGAGAATAATGTTATAACTTATAGACTTATGAAGTTAATAATGTTATAACTTATAGACTTATCAAGTTAGTAGATCACAAAAGTTCATAGCTCTCTAGACGAGTAATAATGGTTGACAGAGCGAGATATAAAATAATATGGAATCATTATTTTCAAGATTACAACAAACGTTTAAAAGTGTTCCCTTATAATGCATTAGAACTATTTTTCCCTCATTAATTGTACTATAAGTAAGACACAAATATCCCCCCAAAAAAAAATTTGTTTGAACATGACATAAAAAAGGGTGAGTTGGTTGACTTTCTAATGGGACCACATCAAATTGGTTATTGTAGGAATCTAAATTTAGGACCTACCGCTAATGGTTTTGTTCTCAAGAAAAAAATGTGTTTTGGGGCAATGGAATGTCAACCATTGTTTAATATTTGATGGTCCATACTTCTAAGAATATGAAAAGAACCTTGTCATTGATAGAATTCTTAGAGAGACAATCAACCTATCTGTTCCATTCTCTATGGATATGGTGAACACTAAGAGAGTAAAAATTGTTTTCAGAGTTGTTATTGTGTCCATCCAATGGCTTAGACTTAAAACCTACATATTGTTTCTTTGAGTGATGCAATCAATGACACCTTTCAGGTCACCTAATACCCATATAGTTGTAAGATGCATATGGATTGAAAAATAAAGAAGGGCCTAACATGCGTAGATCTTTGCCTTAGTAATGGATATTCAACAAATTTTTATCATATATGAAATATAGATGACCCATGTTTTATAATATAAGCACCTCCAGTGCAACGGTGATCTTCTGATGCACCATCAAAAAAGCCAATTAGATAGGAACTCTAACTAAGACGAAAATACAATGGACAGGATGGTTTGTGCAGAGGGGTTCTCAAGTAGTCTCTGAATAACCCCAAAATATGAGAGAGGATGCAATGTGGATTAATCAAGAGATCCTCAAAAAAATTGTTTGTTCCTTGCCTTCCATATTCCTGAGGCAACAAATACAAGTAGTGATTTAAAAGGTTCCATCCTGCAATCTCACCACTGCATACAAGAAGAAAATGAGGAAAAGGAACTAGAATCTAGTAGATGAAGAGAAGATAAAACATATAACTATAAAGACCTGCAGAAAGTAAGCTAGAAGAATAGATGATCAATTGTATCAAGGCCTTATTAAATCCCCTACAAAGAAATTGTCCCATGTGAGAATGTGATTATCTAAGACAAGCTATAAAAAGCACATAAGTTACTATAGAAGAGCCTAGTGCCAACGTTTTTTATACCACCACATTTTAATGTGATAAGAAGACAAATTGATGATAGAATCATAGGTGAGCTTGGTTGTAAGTTGACTAGTGGCTTAAATCCAACAAAAAACCACTATGTCTTTGTCTCTAGACAAGAAAAGCCCATTTCCTATGAGGGATTTGGTGAAAGAGCCCCATTTTGTAACCATAGACCCCTGTAGTCCCAAATTTAAGGAACTTTTCCACTTTGATGTACTATGATCCTTTGGGAAATAAGAAAAGGAATAACAATGCTTGAAATCTCCTTCTGTATGTACATAAGTGAAAGCTCTTTTTTTATATACAATAGTGATGAGTTTAGGGGAGAAGGATAAACTTGTAGAGCCCCCCATTAAATAAACTTTCCCAATAATAATTTATTGACCATTTCAAACATTCCAGGAAAGCCATTTGAGGACGTGTGGAAGGGACAGCATGAAACCCCACTACTGTATGGACTTAGAGCATGATCTCTAGTTAATTTGAATATGCATCCACTCCCAAAGGGTTTGACATTAATATATTTTTCCGTTATGATAATACTCCACAAGCTCTTCATGGAAAGTGGGATACGAAAGCAGTTATTTCCACATGTGATCCAAGTGGATATTGGTGGCCACCTGCCAAGTCCATCTGGACCCCCATCATTGTTTCTCTCAGCATTTTCACTTTCCTTAATTGTAGCACAACTTACTATTTTTAGCAGTTTTTCAGGTCCTGAACTTCCGGAGCCGTTTTGAGGCCCTAAACGATGTTTTTTGGGAAATCTGGGGTCAACGTGGGTCCATGGACCCGATGTTGCCCTTCCCAAAGTGGTAGTTCTCGGATAGATCTTTCTAACGAGCTATCATGCGCGTCAAACGGAGATCATATGCCAAAGTTACGACCCCGGGAAATTGATGTACCAATTTACCCAAACGGGGCCCACAATTTGGCGTTTCATCTTCTAGGGTTAGGTTTTGGGATGTGAAGGGTTTTTCATTGTTTCTCAACAATAAATAGGCCTCTGAGCCTCATTGTAACACAGTTCAGAGGCATGTAGTCTCCACATCTCTTCTTAGAGATAAGCTACCATCGCCCTAGCTAGTTTACTTCCATTTCTGGTTGTAAGCATATTTCAGTATTTTCCATTAATGAAGTGAAGTATTATTTCCGATGCATATTTGTGTATATGGTTACCTCTATATTTTGTTGCGTTCCTGTTTAAATCCGGATCAACATGACAAAAATTCTTGGGAAGTGAAAACAAATCCCATTTTTTCGTGAATGCCAACACTTATCTTTTTTTCCAGTCTAATGAAAATTGAAGATATCGTGAGGAACCTTGTTTATTGAAGCTTTTAGAATTTTGGAGAGAGCTAACCAATAAATTGGTATGCTCTCTATTATTAATTTAACTAATATCATTATGTCCCTAGTGAGAGCAATCTATAACACTAATTATTAATAATTTTTTCAATCTTCTTTATGACCCATGACCAATCTTGTGTATCGTAACAATTTAGATTAAGGGGAAATCTAAGATAGGTGAAGCCATTATCAAGGGAGGCAACCTTAAATGGGAGGAAAGTGACGACTTCTCAAATATTTTTCTCAAGAGTTTTGTACTATAAAAACGAGGACTTATGACTGCTAATAACACCAATTTCATTAAAATTGGAATAATAAAGTAGATCTATTTTTTTTACTTTAACTAAATTGAGTTTTTCCAAAATGAAGAATTATAAATATAAAAATGAAGTCTTATGATTGTGTTGGGTCCCTATAATACTAGTGATTACCCCATTACTATTATAGTTGCATCCCCTATTAATATAGTTGTGCCCCTATCATCCCCATATTGTTATTAATGTGCCCCATAGAATCCCTCTATTGTTATTTTTGTGGTTTTATATTATTATTGCTAGGTCGGTTGGGTTATATTGTGACTCCATAGACTCCTACATATAGAAAGGAGGTTTTGTCATTTGAATCATCCAAGAATTGCTCATTTATGTAATGTAAAGGAGGTTGCCCCCTCGAAGAGGCTGAATTCTAAGGTGTTGATCTATCTTTCCTATCTTTTCTTGAGCTAGTTTCATAGCATTTGGTATCAGAGCTCTGGATTCTAGGGTTTCGCTGCTCCAAATAGGTCATCGTGGCATTTTCACTATAATTTTTTTCTATGATGTTTCAGAAGCTAAAAAAAAACCCATTTGAGAAGAAATCGCGCTGAACCTCGGGTCTAAGTTTCAGAGCTTTTCACACTATATTTGTAAAGATATGATCTGAAGAAGTTGGTCTTTTTGCAAACTCCTGAATTACATTCCAAAGAGGTGACCTGGGGAAAATCGTCATAACTTTCTCTCTGAGCATCGGATTGAAATTTCGTAAGAAGCTACAGAAAGAGGATGGATTATATTTTCCTGTATATTATTTTCAGAGCCAAAGGTTGAAACAGTGACTCGTGGGACGTCGTACAAGTTTGCTTTACTGAACTAGTCTATAATCAGGTCACTATGGGAGATTTCACATAACTTTTCCTTGGAGAATCTAATTTGGATCAGACTAGTGGCATTGGAAAGAGGACATAGAGGGATACTGCAGGTCAGAATTTCAGAACTGGATGATCTGAAAGTACAGAGATACATCAGGGGCAATATCAAGCTCCTACAAAGTGAAAAACGATGTGTAGATTCTTATAAATTTTTGCTTAAGATTGGTTTGAAAATTTATTTTGAAGAAATTCAAAGGGCATAGTAGAACATTATTATTGGTAACTAATGCCCTAAAGAAAGAAAATACAAACACCTAGTAAGCAACCTGAAAGCTCTAGCATGACTCATGAAGAAGAGGAAGAAATACTACATGATATATCAAAATTACATGAACAAGTGCAACAAATGTCACTTTCACCAAAGCTAACAGAAGCTAAGATAAATGGCATGAAATCGGAGATAAATGATGTGGAATCAAACATGGACGATTTCAAGATAGATTTTAAGAGAGACATGGCAGATTTGAAGACAAATTTGAACACAAACATAACAGATTTGAAGACAGATTTGACAAATTTTCTACAAGAAATACTTACTAATGGTGGAAAGGTAGTAAAGGAAACTCATGATGCAAACAAAAGAAATTTTAATCATGATTTCATAGACTCTAATGTGGGATCGAAGACCCATCATATACAAAAATCGATATGAGGAAGTTTGATGGCAAGGATCCCACAACATGGATATCACAGATGGAGCAATTTTTCGATCAAAATAATGTGCAAAATGCACAAAAGGTATGTATTGCAACTTTATATTTGGAACCAAATCGATTTGTATGGTATCAATGGCTTTGCTCTCATATACAAATTATCACTTGGGCAATTTTTACAGGAGAATTGACAGAACATCATGAAGATACAAAAAGCAACACCTTTTTTAGCCAATCGATAAGTCTCAAACAAAAAGGTTCAATAATGGAGCAAATTGAGGAGTTCCAAAAATTGAACATAAGTGTAAAAAATATCCCAGTGGAGAATAGGATTGATGTGTTCATAGGGACTTTAAAGGATAATATCCAACATGACGTTCACCTTTGAGAGCCTGATTCATTAGAGAAGACATTCAAGTTAGCAAGAAAAATGGAAAGCAAAATTATGGCAACGAGGAAGCACACCACTCACAACTATAAAGATGGAAGTGTTTTTGCCCCTAGTCATCCACAACCTATAAGATTGACACCACAACAATTGGAAGAAAAAATAGCAAAAGGGCTTTGTTACAGTTGTGATAGCAAATACACTAAAGGTCATAAGTGTGCTGAGAAGAAATTATTCTACATAGATTGCGAAGAGGAAGAAGAAAATGAGTAAGAAAGCTCAAAAGAAGAGGATATACTTCAAGAACAAAGCCTAGATAAGGAAGAAATGAATACGACCATATCATGTAATGCATTGGTAGGAATTAGCACTCCTCAAACCATCAAGATAGAAGGACAAATCAAGAAGAAAAAGGTAATAGTGTTGATTGATTCAGGAAGTACCCACAATTTTATTCATTGTAAGGTAGCAAAAGAATTGAATTGCTTCTTATATCTATCACTAGAGTGTGAAGTGATGGTTGCAAAAGGAGGAACAATAAATTTCTCTGGAAAGTGCCATAATATCAAGCTATCGATGGGAGAATATGTATCGACTAGCCCAATTCTTTCCATTCCAATGGGAGGTGTTGATGTTATACTGGGAGTCTAATGGCTACAATCCTTGGGTACAATAGCTTTTAATCAAGAAATTTTCATGAAATTTTCTATGGAAGGAAAAGAAGTTGAATTAAGGGGTATTGCAGGGAAACTTGGAAAGATAATCAGTGCTAACGGTATGACAAAGCTTCTAAAAAAGGAACAAAGGGGTGTAATTGCACAATTATGTTCACTAGATGTTTCCACATTGGAATCATTTATTTCTCCAAATCTCCAAAAAGTCTTGGACAATCATTCCAAGGTATTTGAGACTCTCAAAGGTGTCCGACCTATTAATGATCATGATCATGCTATTCATCTGATTCCAGGAAGTGTTCCTCCAAACATCACGCCGTACAGATATCACTATGCCCAAAAGAGTGAAATTGAATGTATGGTTGCACAAATGCTAAAGGCTAGTATAATTCAACTGAGTCAAAGTTCTTTATTTGCTCCAGTAGTATCAGTGCACAAGAAGGATGGATCATGGCACATGTGTCTGGATTATAGGGAGCTCAACAAGCTCACTATTAAAGATAAGTTTCCCATTCCTATCATTAATGAATTATTGGATGAATTGCATGGATCGGTTTACTTCACCAAGTTGGATCTTCATTCAAGATATCATCAAATCAGAATAAAGATTGAAGACATTCCGAAAAAAATATTTAAAACTCATGAGGGTCATTATGGATTTTTGGTCATTCCTTTTGGCCTTACCAATGCACCTTTAACATTTCAAGGTTTGATGAATTCCATTTTCAAACCATTCCTTAGAAAATTTGTGTTAGCATTTTTTGATGATATACTAACCTACGACAAGTCTTGGAAGGATCATGTTGAACATGTTGACATGGTGCTACAACTATTGGAGGAGAAACAATTATATGCAAAAATATCCAAATGTTTCTTTGGAGTAGAAGAGGTGGAATATCTGGGTCATATTGTATCTCACGAAGGAGTTAAGGTAGACCCTAAGAAAATTAAAGCCATTAAGGAATGAAAAATCCTCACATCCATAAAGCATCTACGAGGATTTCTTGGGGTGGCAGGGTAGTTTCGCAAGTTTGTTAAGAATTATGGGAGAATAGCATCACCTCTAACAACATTATTGAAGAAAGATGCATTTTCATGGACTCCAAAAGCAACAAAGGCCTTCAAACATCTTAAAGAGGCAATGTGCCAAGCATCGCTCTTTGCTACACCGGACTCCACAAAAATCTTTATTGTGGAATGTGATGCTTTAGGAAATGGAACTGGTGTTGTTTTAATGCAAGATGAAAGACCCATTGCTTTTGAAAGTCGTCCAATCAAGGGAAAGTTTTTACAGAAAGCTATTTATGAGAAGGAAATGTTGGCAATACTCCATGCACTTAAGAAATGGCGACCGTACCTAATGGAAAGACACTTCAAGGTAAAAATGGATCATGATAGCCTTGAATACTTTTTAGACCAAAGATTATCCTCTCAAGAGAAACAAAAGTGGGTCACAAAGATGTTGGGTTATGACTTTGAAATCATGTACAGAAAAGGGAAGCAAAATGTGGTAGCAGATGCACACTCAAGAAAGGATGATGATGTGGAAGCATTGGTGTTCGCCATTTCTATTATCGAACCAGATTGGATAAATGAAGCAGGGGAGGAATGGAAGAATGACGAAGAAGTGTGGGCACTTATTCGAAAGTTACAACGAGATTCCAATACGTCTGATACATTTAGCTGGCAAATGATTCTTTATGGTACAAAGATCACTGATACCTCTGTAAGAATTCCCAACTAAAACAAAAGATTCTTATGGAATTGTACACTTCTCCCAAGAACTTACCACAGGGTTAAGAAGGAATTTTTTGGGGATGGCCTTAAATCGGATATTCAAAAATTTGTGGCGGGATGCTTGGTTTGCCAACAAAATAAAGTTGAAACAATTAAGACACCGAGTCTATTACAACCTTTATCCATTCCAAGCCAACGTTGGGAGGAGGTTTCAATGGATTTTATCACAGGTTTACCCAAGTCTGAGGGAAAGAGTGTCATCATGGTGGTAGTTGACAGACTTACCAAGTATGCACACTTTTGTGCATTATCACATCCATTTAAAGCCAGTACAGTTTCTACTGCATTTATGGAAACAATTCAAAAGCTAAATGGAAACCCAAAGATTATTGTAAGTGACAGAGATCCCATTTTCACTAGAAATTTTTGGACATAATTATTTTCTTGTCTTGGTACTCAGTTAGCTCATAGCTCATCTTATCATCCTCAATCTGATGAGCAAACTAAGATGGTAAACAAATGTTTAGAATGATATCTTCCTTGCTTTGTATCTGATAAACAAACACAGTGGGTCAAATGGTTGCCTCTGGCTGAATGGTGGTATAACACTTCCTTCCATACAACAACAAAAATGAACCCATTTATGGCATTTTATGGATATCAGCCACCATCCATCAAATCATATTTTAGAAAAATTCTAAGGTTCAAGCAGTGGAACATCACATCGAACATCAACAACAAGTCCTCCAACTCCTAAAGGATAACCTCGTGTTGGCACAAAATGGAATGGAACAACAGGAAGATCAACATTGTAGCGAAAGAAGTTTTGATGTGGGTGATTGGGTATTCCTACGGCTACAACCATATAAGAAAATTTCCCTCAAGCAAGCTAAAAAGGATAATAAATTATTACCAAAGTATTATGGTCAGTACAAGGTGTTACAAAAGATTGGTACTGTGGCATACAAATTAGAGCTTCATGCACCTTTTCGATTGCAACCAGTTTTCCATGTTTCATGTTTAAACAAGGTTTTAGGCAACAAGCTCTGAGTTCAAACAATATTGCCAGAACTTGACGAGGAAGGAAAAATTATATTGGAACTCAAAGCAGTCACAGAAACAAGAACTTGATAGCTACGAAATCGATTAATTTCGGATTATCTTATCAAGTGGAAGAACTTATCCGCTGAAGATTCCACATGGGAAGATGAGAATTTTATACAGAACCATCCAGAACTACTCAAGCGTTGAGGACAAAACTTTTTTCAAGGAGAGGGGCATGTTTGGTCCCTATAATACTAATGATTACCCCATTACTATTGTAGTTGCATCCCTTATTAATATTGTTGTGCTGCTATTATCCCCATATTGTTATTATTGTGCCCCATAGAATCCCTCTATTGTTGGTTTTGTGGCTTTATATTATTATTGTTAGGTCGGCTAGGTTATATTGTGACTCCTTAGACTCCTATATATACAATGGAGGTTTTGTCATTTGAGTCATCCAAGAATTGCTCATTTATGTAATGTAAAGGAGGTTGCCCCCTCGAAGAGGCTAAATTCTAAGGCGTTGATCTATCATTTCTATCTTTTTTTGAGTTCGTTTCATAACAAATTGCTATTAACATCTATTTTATTCAAATTAAAATTATAGAATAGATCTATTTTTACTTTTATTTTTTTTACTTTAACTAAATTGAGTTTTTCCAAAACAAAGAATCAAAAAATCTCTTAATTAAATACTTTGAATGCATATATTCATTATTTTTGTACTAAAATTATCGTAATAAACTATATAACAAAAATTTATAAAAGCTTGTAAAGGAAGATATTGAAGCCTTAATGAATAATAATAAGTTCAATTATTAATTATTAATGATTCTTTTTGAATTAATTAGTAATATTTGTAATTTACTAATAATATTATTATTAACTATTAATAATAATTTACTTATTAAGTAATTTATAATTAATAAGTTATTATTAAATAACCAATGGTAACAACCAGGAATACTTTATTAATTTCTATCGTTTTTTTAATTTTAATTGTGTGACTAGCAATTTTATAAACTTAATAATTCTGATCTCGAGGAAGGCCTAATAAACAATGTGTTAATATGAAAGATAAACGATTAAAGAAAGGAAGTTTTGATATAAATAAAAAATAAAAAAAATTAAATAGCAAACTCCGGATATAGTTAGGTGAGTTAGAAGCTTTCTCCTTTTTTTGAAAAAGAAAAGAATCCAAAGAAGGATGGTATTTATTTTCAGGGAAAAATCTGGAGGAAGAGAGAGTGGAAGGAACTGAAAACTGGCAAAGGATATTGTGCACGTGAGCACAACTCTACACATACTAAGGAGATCTTAAGGTGGACATTGAGCCATGGGAACCCTTCCATGAACATGTGGTCTTGAGATTTAGAAAGCTCGGTGAACTCACTTATTAATCCTATACTGTAAGGGATAAAGGAATTTCCAGGGTAGTCTGGCTATGGGGTGGAGAGACTTCGTGGTTAATCTTGTAGTACACATAAGAAAATAGATAAGTATTACTGTGTGGATGTGTTCTACTTCAGTATTTGAGGAAACCGTGACTATGTATATGTGTCGAGAGTTTTAAAAATAAAATTTGCTGGTGTGTCACTTATTTTTTTAAGAAAAAAATAAAAGAACGTCATACAAATAAGAATCTTATTTAATTTACAATTTGAATAATAAGATAGGTAAAATTTTGTGAATTAATTTAGATTCCATGAATCAGGAAAGAAAAGGAATGCGGTGATGTCTTACGCTAGGATGAAGACAGGAGAAGCCATGCTTGATAAAAGAAATAACGATGTACATTCTCAGAAAATTCTCAAATTAAACTTAACAGACCTTTGAATAAATGTAAGGGAGATAGTCGTGCAAGGGTTATGATTTGCCTTGATATCAGAGGTTGGATGCCATCACCGATAGTAGAAACCATGGATAACTATGTTAACACCTTTAGGTAGCCATATTAACCACGTAAGGAAAACCCTGTTCTCGTCACAACTATCTGACTTAGTTTTCCATTATATACATTAACAGAGGAATCCCATCATAGATGCAAAACTAAGACTTAATAATTAAAGAAAAATCATAAAGATGTTGCTAAATGAAAAGCAATATATGGGAGACGCGAAGGCTTCTTTCTTGTTCAAAGCAATCGAAATAGTAATTAACCCTCATTTAAAATTCGTTACACAAATAGGAAATTAACATTTCGCATAAAAAATAAAGTTGTTGAGTATGAAAGAGGAAAATGGCAGAATGCCACACATTTGGACCATAAACTAGTTACATCAATTAACACATATGACAATATATAATGTGATAGCGATAAAACCTTGTTAACTACCAAATAAATAATAACAAGTGCCACATGAAGGTTATGCAAATGCGATACAGTTAAATAGTAAGGGAATGATCGGTGGCCAAGTCAAAAACATAATAAGTCAAATTTTGCTATTAAAAAGACACATTGGTCAGGTCACCATAACAAAACCCTTTCCAAGATTTCTTTGTATCACTGAATTAATACTATTAGCTAGGGTTACAGACAAAGCTCTAACAATGATTCATCAAATATTGGGAATTCAAAAATGATATTAAACCCTAGCGTAATGTAGTCCATTGCAGGCTAAAAGAAAAATTTATTAACTGAGGAAGAAACTCTAGATAAAAATCGTTAACATACCAGAAAGTTGAGGAGGAAAAGGACCTAGAGAGACATATGACGCATAAGCGATTGCACACAGCCGAAGTCATACAAAAAACAAAAGAGATCATCCATGGACTTACCGGGTAGAAAAGAAACCAATAACCATAAAATTTTCTGGAAGAATGGGGCTTTCGAAGTTAAGTAAACCCTAGACAAGAAAGGGTAAATGAACTGATCATATTACCTCAAAAGAAGGAGTGGTTTGTTGGAAGAATCGCCGCACCTCTATAGAATCCGTAATTTCCACCCTAGGGATCCTAGTCACTGGCTTGTAATGTTTACTAACACCTGCGGGTTTTGGTGTAATGGCAAACCTCCACATGGTATCAGAGCTTGGACCCAGGTTCTATTCCCCCAAGCTGCGTTTGAGGGGGGCGTTGGAAGAATCACCCCACCTCTATAGAATCCGTAATTTCCACCCTGGGGATCCTAGTTACTGGCTTGTAATGTTTACTAACAACCTGCACCTGCAGGTTTTGGTGTAACGACAAACCTCCACATGGTTGTGCATGTTCTAGTGCTACCAAATACCTTTAAGGAAGAAAAATCAATAACCTCACAAATAACCTGTAAGAAAAGAATGTATGAAGCAAAGAGCAAGTAACTAACCAACATTGTAAGCCACCTCGGTTGTGTGACCTTGCCATTGAGCATGTCAAAGGAAATAGACCTCTAGCAGAAGATAAAAATAAAGCTAATGAATTAAGCTCAGAAAAATGAGATTTAAAACACAATTTTTTCAAAAGTAGTAAGGGTGAATGCCTATGTAGGAGCAAAGAAATTACTGCTGCCAAGAGCTGAAATAATGAAGTCCCAGATAGTAAACCACTCGCGTTACAGACAGTGAATCCTATCATCGAGCAGAGAAATGATGGGAAGCATCGAGACGTGGAGCAGGCAGTTGCCTCAGAAGTTTGTGTTTTTGTCTCAGTCGTTGGATCATGGATCCACACATGAACACTGCATATATGCCTAGCCGAGTGGGGTAAACAATACATGGTGGGGGCAATGGTACTTAAACTATAAAATTCCTATAATAATGTGAGTCGAGCTGCGTGAACTGAATCATAATCAAAGAAAACATGATATCAAACATCTAGGACCTGAACCTATTCCACTACATGTGATAACCTTAGTTTATTGTCAAATAATTTCTATATATATTGGCAGTTTCTTATGTAAATAAAGCGAATCAATGTTGAATTATGGATAGGGTTATTGTAAAGTAAATAATTTTTATCTATTTATGATATGGTGTTATTAGTTACAAGTCATATCGGAGACCAATTTAACACTATGGCTAAATGGATAACTAAGATATCAGGAAAACTATTATTCTGCATAGAGTGCAAAACATAATGTGGAGATGGATTACATCTCACACACGATCCAACGCAGCTTACATGGAAATAAATATATAAGTGTGGGTATAATTAGGAGATGACTATTTCAGGTGAATACAACGTTACTTGATACACTCCAACGACTGCAGACTTAGATTACTAACTTGAGAGGTGATAATGAAAGATCAAGGTTAGAACAAGAAAGAATTTTGAAGAGTTTGTCGCACAGAGAGAATGAACGAGAACCCAACCCAAGCACTAGAAATGGAACTTGTACAAAGACACTTCAACATGGGGATTATGATGAGGAATGAGAAGGGGCATGCAATGCTGAAGAAGTGAGATTCGACAATGTCTCAGGAGATAGAGGGACTAAAATACAAAAAATTGAACTTCACGAGGAGTTCAAGAAGATAAAACACCCAATATTTTATGGCGAATTTGAAGAGGCAGACGAGTCTTGGTTGATCAATATGAACAGGTATTTTAAGATAATCAAATATGGTAATAATTTAAAAGCGAGGCTGGAAATTTACCAGCTGCAAAGTAAAGTTACTATGTTGTAGGAAAAGGTCAAGAATCTTATGGAAATTGATGAACATGAGGTACATGGAGCAAATTCCAGAAACATTTTAAAGATAAATATTTAACTTAGGGCTTCTATGACTAGAAGGTAAAACAATTCCACGACCTGAAATTGCGATAGCTCAGTACCTATTACTTCATAACCAAATTTACATCCTTGATCAGATATGTTCCATACATTCGAGATGAGAAAGATAAGGTATAACGTTTCATTAGAAGTCTACCCATTTTTATGAAGGAGAGACTAGAGTTTTATAACCCAAATACAATGGATGAAGCTGTTTTGAAGGCTTGTATCTACTACCAATAAATGAAGAAAAAAAGGGAAGGTTGTAGAAGTGGGTTGAATAAAAAGGGTCAAAAAATTTTGCAGAACTTCAAGAGAAAAACCCCAACGGAAAGAACATGAATAGGAAACCGCAATCCAAAAGAATTAGAAGGAATTAGTAGAAGTTTGGACTGCAAACTAGATCCAAATAAAAAGAGTTGGGAAGTCGATCAAAACTTAATCAACAACATGAGTCCTGTTTGCAGTGTTGGGGTTGTGGAGAACCCCATTACTATAAAAATTCCCTCACCATACTCTCACCAAAAAAGTTGCTAATATTCAAAAAAAACTTCCATGGTAGGGGAAGTGGCTAGGAGAATTCCATGGATTAATGCAACTATAGATGATAACAAAGTGGAATTCCAACCTACAATGATAGAAATTGAAGGTGAAATATATGAATATTCTCTTTCTATTTTAATTGACCGAGGCACAAGCGTGAGTTACATCGGTCCAAAATTATTAGAATTATGTAAACTATAGAAAAAAAATTTAAAAACCCTTGTTTAGTGCAATTAGCTACTAAAGTAGTAGAAATCGAACCTCCAATCCAAGCATGTATAATTTTTTATACCCATGATTGACAAAATGGGTTGATTGCTTCTTGGTTCAGAGTAGTCTATTTTTAAAATAATGGCTAAGAGTTTCTCTTAGTCAAATGTATGGGAACATATTCCAACTCCACGATGACAAACTATCTTTGATGAAGAAGGTTTCATTGAATAAGAATGATGGGTAATCTAATATTCATCTATAAGAACTAATGATGTTTTTCCTCACAACTAACAAAAGAAAACAAAGCTCAATTATCAACCAATAACAAAGAAAATCATTAGTTGTTTCTATTTTTGAATGTAATCTCACTCATTATCATTACTAATGGAAACCATGAAACTTAGTGGTATATTTCACTATTACGAGATGTATCTCGGTTTTGAACTGTTAATTTATTTCTCTAATCTTTGGAAAGGTGAGATTCAATCACTTATAAGCTCTATTAGGTGTTACATTAATTTCAAATAGTGTTTCAAACCTAAATAGTATTTACAACAAAGTTAATATCATGTACTCTCATTAATCTCATCGACATCAATGTTAGAGTAGTGAGATCATGGGCTTTTAAACAACATTTAATCTTCATTGCTTAAACAATGTAAATGGTATCCTTCATTAGATTTTAATGGTTTATCCATGAAATTTCATGAATTTATATTATCATGATCACTATTAGAATAGTGGGCTAATGTGCTTTGGATGTTAGTTACCTAAATAAAATAAATACCAAACACCATTTTTTTATTGTGTTCCTTTTTCAACCTATTTTATAAATCTATTTTTATAACTAATCTAAAAATCAACAATTTTAAATAACAAATTATTTACAAACTTAATTAAATTATATTAATAAATTAATTTTAAATATTAAAAAGAAATTGTTCAAGGAAAAATATATTTTTATAAATTCAAGAGTTAAAAAATGAATAAATTAGAAAAAGAAAAGGCATTCATTGACCAACATGTCACGAAACAGATTTAAAATTTTAATAAAATCACATATAATGATTTTGATTAAATTATAATTTATGGTAGAGAAGAACATTTTGGGAGGGTTATTTGTTATCTCACAATTTTTGGTCTGATCTGTTGAATTTTTGGATGATCTATTGAACTTGTTTTTCTCCTCTTTTATTGTGTTAAGCATGGCCATTCTCACTGTATGATGGCTCACTAGATTTAATGTGGAGCAAAGTTAATGAGGAACCTCTCAAGATGTAATGTTGGGAATTTTCTCATGCTGATTTTCATTCACCCCATGGTGGGTGATCATCAGAATATACCTAAGTGAAAACCATGACCATATGTCATCAAGAGAATTCGGGAATTAAGAATCATCCCAACCAAAATTTTCATGAGATATTAGTGTGCATTAGCACATATATTAGTTTAACGTTTTAATTTTCCATGATGGTTTTCATATAGCTGAGGTATCTTGCTTTCCTTCACAATGAAAATTATTAATCCATTGAAGTGAGATACAATAACAATGCCTTTATGGTGAAAATAAGGGATGACATCTACCAGATAAGCATTTTATGGAGTTATTTGGCAAAGATATCCACCTTAATTTGACATTATTGCACATGCTTCATTTACTTCTTCAAGATTTTGTGTCTATGGTGGCTTTTAAATAGTAGGTTTGTACTCTCCTCTATTGTAGTAATTGAATCGTGTCTAGCAGCTAAAGGATTATCATCTAATTCAAGTGGTGTTTTTTTGGTTCTTTTTAAGAGATCACTAATATTTTCCATCTATGATGGGAAGAAACAAACCCCTCTTGGGCCTCAAGTTCTCTTCCTTGATTTTATAATGTCCTATCTTTATACATTGGGTTGTATATTTGAACTATCATCCCTATAAAAATATCTTTCAATATTTCAATAGTATAAGTCATTATCTTTGGAGTCTTTGTCAATGTGGTTGGGTCTCTACCTCCTACACATTCTTCCTTCTATGGTTAGGTTTGTTTTATTCTAGTTGTTTTTTTTAATATGCGTTCAAATTTTTCTATCTAAGATGGGAAATTTTGAAACCCTCGATAGCCTTGAGTTATATTCAGTTCTATCTTAGTGCAATGGATACATATCTAAACCTATTTTTCTGGAAAATTGTAATGACCCCGGTAAATTTATAAAATAATCCTTCTGTTATTACAAGTAAATATGGGGGAGAAAAAGAGACCGGGTCGTTGAGGAACAGACGGGAGAAAAGAAAAGAAAGCATGTTAAGTCTGGCGAAGACCAGATAGCATGGCACAGATGGTGCACTGAATTTGCTGAAGGCAGTGGTCTGGCAAATACGCTTGGGGGGAGACTCGATTTGATTGGCGAGTCTCGTGGACGAGAGGAAAGACAAGCAAGAAAACAGTTTCCCAAACCTTGGAGAGGTGTGGGAACGATGAGAGCGGAAGTACAGGTAAGTATGACTGTGGATTACATCTTGTTCATAAAAGATTGTATCATTAAGGAGCACCACACTGGTGGTATTAAGTATATAGATAAACTGTTTTCTTAAAAGAAGACTTAGCAGTATTCTGTATGGGACATGGTTATGGACCATGTTCAGAAACAATATTGGTAAAACCCAACTAGGCCAGGAGTAGGGTTTCTTAAGTTTAAGAAGTTTACAGGTGTCCGTTAAGACTCCTGTCACCCATTAAGATCCAGGAAAAGAAACCTGGAAGGCTGTAGGTTACATTAGAAGAAGAGAAAAATATTTATAAGTTGGTGACCACAATGAATTGGGTAGTAGTAAACTGTAAGTAAAACAAAAAAAAATTGTAAACAAATTTTAGAAGTAAGGGTATATAGCTCGAGAGACCCATGATAGAAAAGAACAGAGTAAAATCTTCTGCGATTGAGTATATCAGGGAAATTGTTTTAAAGAAAAACTGTAGTGAAACTTCATTACAAGTAAATAAATACCCAATAGAAATATCAGGATATAACATTACAGTTAAAGCCCAGGACAATGTCGATACAATGTCGTAGAACCTCATAGTGTCAAAATGTGATCGGCGAAAATGTATAAATCAACTGTAAGAGCCTTGAATATAATCATTATTCAGCATATGCATACACAAATACTTTCTCAAGCAAGTAATGAACGGAAACATTTGGAACCCGAAGGACTAATTCAAAACACTGTAACAATCCAAACCAAATGACCTCGATTCTTAATGAATACAGTCATGGCAGAATAACGAGAGCCAAATGAAAGAAATTTCAAGTAATGAAAACCTTTAAATAAGAATCTTTCTCAGACATTATAAATACTGCACGCTAATATATACATCAACCAAACAACAAAATCGAATATATGTAAATCTCTTAATAGAAGAATAGCCGTGCGAATAATGAAAGAAAATATTTTCAAATAGAAGAATTCCTCTATACCGAGACCTGTAGGTTGAATCCGCAGAACTATCCTAAGGATTCGAGACCCCAGGCTCGAAATTTCTTCACTTACAGTGGAACCAAGGAAGCACAGAAGGAATGTATAAACTGTAATTTATATTAACAATAAAATTTTATACAAGAGCATGCAGACGTGTTAGGACCTGGTCGGAGGAGTACAACAAAACCCTTGTAGAAGAACAAAAAAGAAAACGATATCCATATAACTCTCGGCTAGTTAAACCATTAAATAACCAATACTGAGTTAAACCTCTGTATCAGCTCACCTTCGAATGGAATGGGCAAGAACAAGTCTCGGTATCGGTTCACCCTCGAACGGAATGGGCAAAACAAATCTTTGTATCAGCTCACCTTCGAATGGAATGCATCAGAGCCGTAGCCGGAGGAACCCTCTGGAGGCGGGCTCGCAAACACAAATGAAGCCTAAACCCTTTAGACGTTGCCTTGTATAACAGGATAGTGCTTATCCACCATTTGATGTAGTAAAGTGAACACCCCCCGTCGATTTCCTCCAGAATCCCGAGGATCCACTTCCCTCAGGAAGTATTAAATGTCAACAGCTATCAACAATAGTCTCTGGGAGTGCTAGTGCAGATGGGGTAAGCAAATCTCAAGGGAAGTCCATCTGTCACGCTCTCGGGCAGTTGACATTAACTCATTTTGGAAAAATCAAACCGCCATCGTACCAACAGTAATAACCTTTAGTACTTAACATCCGCATACCGAATCAAGGGTTAAGTGTAAAGTGGATATGACCATAATATTTACCATATAAGGTGGGCACGGTAATTATACCGTGCAGACTAATGTAAAACCAATTAATTTTTTTTTTTTTTTTTTTTTTATCAATATTTCATTCTGATAGGATTTGGGACAAAAATCCTCATTAACTATTTTAGTTTCTCATGATTTCTATTTCAAGTCTCTATCACCATGTGGGGGTCTCATCCTCTAAAAAAATTTGTTCACATTACTTAGGTTTCTATCTTATTGGTTAGATTTCTTCTTTTTTGAAGTTTTGGGTTGCGTTTAAGTAGAGTGGGAGATTACCTCTTCCACCCGTCTCTTTGGGTACGAGGACTATGTTTATTATCATGGTTTCAGAAAGGAGGGTATAGTTCTCATCTTTTGGAAATCTTGGTTTGTAGCTTTTATGTAATGGGAGTGTGGGAGTGGATATGTTCTCTTTCAGAGTTGGTATCAATTTTTGGACCAAATAGTATGGCACACCTCTTCATTCAACACTCTACCTTGCTCCCTTGATGGTTGATGAATCATGCCTTGAGGTGGTGGATTTGGAAATAGATGAGATCAACATGTCCATATAATCCCTTCCATCCCAAAATATTAGTTGGTAGTTGAACAATTTGTAATAACATAATTTTGGAATATTCCTTCGACAATTAGAAGATACATTGAGGATGTTGAGAGTTGGGCCAGAATTGATAAGAGATTCATATCAAATTTGTAAGTGATATATTAGGTTGTTAGTTAGGTACCATATACAAGAAGCATGAGGACATGACATACACAATATATCCAAATCTTCGACATCTACCGATAGCTAAAAACAATCATGGGCAGAGTCCTTATAGAAAGGCTGAAAGAAGAATATGATATTTTGTTGACTGTTGGCGAGGTGCAGAGATATCTAAAGAAACTAGATCACAAGGTATCAACACTGGCAAAAAGATAACAAATTTTGGATTCACAGATTCATAGGAAGAGATAGGACCACCAACCACCATTGAGGCGGATTCACCCACAACCTAAATGTTGTCTATAATCTTTGTTAGTTTCATATTAGCCATATTTTTGTTGAATATGTTGATTAAGGAGGATCTCAAACCTCTAACATAGGTTGTATTGTATTTGTTAGGTTTTTCCATTTGTTTTAGACATTTTATATGGCCTAACTAGTGTTGTGATATTGGTTTGGTTTACCTAGTGGCTCACTAGTAAGCACAAATTGAGATTATATTTTGTCATATTTTTTATATGATTTAATATAAAAAAATCTAAAAATTTATAGAAAATAAATTCCGTTCAGTTTCTATCTGTCATGTTTCTATGATTGAATAACAAAGAGACCTGTATATGTAAGTTCCAAGAAATAAAGATATTCCAGGACATCTAAACTCACTTCTTCAACAAAGCATAAAATCACTTTTAAATAGTTCCAACTTCCAACATTATAATTGAGTTTAGTTCTGAAAAATCCATATTTACCTCTATTACATTTATCCTTGTAGAGGTTGCAGAAGAAAGGACAGGAAGACGTGAATGTCTATCCCCATTTCCACCATCATCACTCCTTTATAAATCTTTATTAGTTGAGGTAATCTTGCAAAGTGAAGGTCACAAACCCACAAGTGTGTGAAAGGCTCGGATACATGTCCTCGAGTGAAGCCCCAAATGGCACTAGCCAACATCATGTGCTCCTCCTCCCCATCAGATATAGTTCCAAGTGTGTGCCATTATGAAAAAGATAATAAATTGATTCTACCCATGATGCTCAGTACTATTATCCTAGGGAATTTGATTAAGTTCATATGAGTGGAAAGTGCACACACATACACCAAAACTCTTATCATTCATACCGATGGCAAGACTATCAACAACATTATTATTACACTGAACCTAGACTCCAACTTCTTCACAAGATTCAAATTGGAAATGTTATAGGATTTATTGAGTGGATTGTAGCTTGGAGTGAATATGACCAAGGCGTAGATAATTACTAGTGTGTTCTAGTCAGAGAAGCGATGAAATCATTCAAAGGGATTGTGGTGCAAACGACATATTGTCGAAAATACTGAGAGTGAGGATATGAACAACAAACATGTGACTGAGTTAACTTCTGGGCTAGCATAAAAATGAACAAGTTTGTACTCGTTAGGTAGCAAACTAGTGAAAATTGACCCTCGAACCATATTATTTATAGGGATTGATACCCAAGCTTGCTTGATTAGATGTTTTTGAGCGATTCCTAGTTTAAACTGGTTGATTTCTTAAAAGAATGGCTAAGAGTTTTTGTTAGTTGAATGTAATGGAACATATTCAATCACTACCATTACAAAATATGTTTTATGAAAATGTTTTCATTGAATAACAATGACGAGTAAACTAGTATTCTTCAATAAGAAGTAGCGACGGTTGTCCTCTCAACAAAGAAAAGAAAAAGAACTCAATTATCAATGAACAAGAAGGAAAACCATTACTTGTTAGTATTTTTGAATGCAATCTCACTTATTGCCATTACTCAAGGAAAACCATGCCACATAAGGGTAAACTTTCACTATTGTCAGATCTATCTCGATTTTGGATTGTTAATATGTTTCCTCAAATTTTTTGGAAAGTCTTACACTAATGTCAAAAGGTACTTTCAACCTAAGTGATATCATGTACTCTCATCATAGTAAAAATTAGGATAATGAGATCATGCACTTTTAAACAACATTTAATCTTAATCTCATAAATAATATAAATAGTATCCTTCATTATATTTTAGATTTTTATCCATAAAACGTAATGAATTTATATCACATCATAAAAATTATAGTGAAATAATGTGTTTTAAAAAACATTTAATCTTAATAACATAAATAAAATAGATACCAATTTTTTTAACTGTAAATTTAATTTTCTAACTAATTTAAAAACTCAGGGAAAGATAATTTAAAAAAAAAGTTGCTTAATTTAAAAAATTTAATTATTAATAAAATAATTTTAAATATTAAAAAACTAAAATGGTTTAAAAAACTTGAAATTAAATTTTAATAAATTAATTTTAAATTAATAAAAAAATACAATTTTATAAAATTTAACGAGTAGAGAATGAATACATTTCAAAAAATAAAAGAATCATTTCTTTTTCATAGGTGTCCATTAACGGTGCTATGTCAGTTTGTCACTGGACGGATTTTAAATTTTAGTAAACCATCATGTAATCCATGTCGGTAAGTTCGTATGTGAGGGGGCTTTGGAGCGGCATTTATGAGCTGAGGATTTGTTAGAATTTTTGTCCTGCGTATTTTTGGATGATCTGTTGTTTTTTTCCACTATTCTTTTAAGCATGGCCATGCTTATTGTTTCTCCATTGTACTGCTGTGTCAGTTAATTTTTTATTTTATGTTTCCCTCTTGTATTGCTGTGTTATGTATATTTTTTCCTTGTATTGCTGTGTTATGTATATTTTTTCCTGATTGGGTGAAGGTTGAAGGTTGTTTTTTTATTCAGGGTTAGAGTTTTTTTGTTTTTTGTTTTTTTATTGAATTTTGATATGTGAAGGTCGAAATGATGAAGGTTGTTTTCTTATTTAGGGTTAGAGTTTTTTTTGTTTTTATTAAATTTTGATATGTGAAGGTCGAAATTATGATTCTTATATGAAGCTATGATGAAATTGAAGAGGTATTCAGATATTCACTGTTTTATTTGTATGCTCAGCGTAATCATGTCTCTGCCCCTGGAAGCAGGGGCAGAGGTCTCCGCCAGGAGGAGAAACAGAGGCGGAGTTTCCGGACCAGAGGAAAAGCAGGGACGGAAATATTGGGTTGGAGGAATATTTTCCGAATTTCACTCTTGCAGGTAAGCTCGGATTTCTGCAACCACTTTTTCAGGTATTTGATTACATAGTCAATAAAAATTCATGGGCATTCAGTTTACATTTTAGTTTGATTTATGAAATTATTATATTCTTTAGCCAGGGTTGAAATTCGCTTGGTATTGCTTGTCATGCTTGAGCTACCTTTTAATCGAACCATCAACATCATAGGCGCTAGCACTGGTAGGCGGAGAGACATTTGGTCGAACCCTTTCTTTACGTATCAAGGAGGGCAACCCACTTACTGTCACTTACTCGAGGGGGGCGCAGGGGGGAAATTCACTTGCTATCGCTCAGTCGAGCGATGACGGGGGTGTGGGATGGAGAAGGGGCTTCTCATCATGCTTCTGAGCAGAAGCACCACCCATACCATTTGTACCACCAGCGTCAGCAGTGTGATAGTGATCTGGCATCATTTGAGT
Organism: Pinus taeda; assembly: GCA_000404065.3. Taxonomy (NCBI): domain Eukaryota; kingdom Viridiplantae; phylum Streptophyta; class Pinopsida; order Pinales; family Pinaceae; genus Pinus; species Pinus taeda. Next base: position 149,528 of record APFE030154953.1, on the reverse strand, counting down.
GGTTGGTTTCATTTGAGTGGCTGGTTTCTTCATTATGTGGAGTATTGAGGGTTTAATTTTTTTTATATGTATTGCAACTCATATGCTCTTATAAAATCAATAGGACTTACCGGAGCCAGAGGTAGGGTTATATAAAATTCCATATTGCAGTTATCAATCAATTTATCATGGTTGTCAGGGTTGCGTAAATCCTAGGCCATCGAGCTGTCTAACCCTTAGGGATCAGTTATATTCAGCAATGCGATAGTCATCTCGCATCACTGGAGTGGTTGGTTACTTCATTATGTGCAGTTCTCCGTTGATTGAGGGTTTATGTTTAATTTTTATCTATTTAGCCATTCATGTATCTAAAATCGATAGCTCATATCTGAGCCAGAGGATTATCAAATCAATTTTTCATGGGCATTAGGGTTTATGTAAATCCTAGTCTGTCGAGTTGTGTAAGTCCGGTAGTTGCAGCTCTCGTTGCATCCTTGCTCATATATTTTTACACCTTCTGGGTTCATATTATTTTCCAGATTCTGTACATTTATTTGGATGCCTATCGGATGAGAGAGTTATTTCCCAAGAATTCTAAAAGACGGAAACTGTGAAATTCTCAGTGCTGAAATTCTCATGAGAAGCAGAGTCTTCCGAGTAAAATTAATATTATTATATAAGTTGCTTTTTGTGGCTACCTTTGTGGGAGGTAGGTAGCCACAGCTTCGATGCTTTCCTTCATAATCTACCTGAATCCCTCCATGAGAACCTGAGTTTGTTCCTCCCTCCGTGAGCACTTGAGTTTGTTCCTGTAGGAGCTCTGGAATTTGGGCTAACTCGGCATCTTGTATATAATAAACAGATTATGAATCTCGATCCAGCTCTCGTTATTATGAATTTTTATTTGTTTATTAGTCCTTGCCATCTAGCAATGGCCAGGGACTATAGTAATCAGATTTGGTTGATTTAGCATTAAATCAAGGTGCTATTTCGGAAAATGCCTTAGTTAGAGTAAGGTTTTGAAACGTTGTATGCGAGGATATGCTAGCATGACCAAAGTACTCAGGTTTGCCATCTTATTTGCGAGGATATGCTAGGATGACCAAAGTACTCAGGTTTGCCATCTTATTTGGCCTCTTCCTGAGGCGCGAGAGGCCGGAGCTTAGATTAGTTTCCTTAGGCTTGTTTATTTCTGCTGACCGTCAGGTTTTCGTGTTTTAATGTTACCATTTCTTAGCATTAGTTTGGATTGTTTGCAGTTTACCCACCGCTTTATACGCACCGGTTATGTCTGGTTCTGTCTGCATATAACATGTGTCATACATGTTGACAGGTTGCAAGGTTGCATGCGAGGTGCCACAGGTTCCATACCAGGTGCCACACTATAACATTTGTCACAATCATCAACCCATCAATAGAAGTACCCAGCCGAAGAACTATCACAAGGTACAGGATACTGCTTATCAGCCCGACAACCATCTAGCGAGGGCAGTCCGTTATCAATCCATCAATAGAAGTACGAGACGAGGTAGACCAGCCCAATAACTATCACGAGCTAAGGATGCTTCCCAACCGCGGCATATGCGTGCATCCATCGGACGCTTCTGCAATGATCCCGGGTACTTGTTCTTAATTGAGCTTCGCACCCATTTATTTTTATGACCGACCCCTGGGAATTTCTGTGACTTCACTTATTAAATCTTCATTCACCCCAATATCCAGTCCTCTAACATTTGTGTGGAATTCATGGGTCTGATTGTCCTGAACCTGAATATGCTCAAAATTCTACGTGAATTCGAGTGCAATTGCATCATCAAATCCATCTAACTTATCGAAAAATGATAACCACCCTACCCTTTTCAAAGAAGCTACGACTTTAGGTTGACTATGGAGCCTGGTATGGTCTGTGGGCTCTCTTCGAATGAAACCGACTGCCATTTTCCCTCTGCTATGTTGCTTAGACTTACTGAACTTTATAAATGAATTTCTTGAACTTAGACTTGCTCCCAATTTGAAGATGAAAAGAGCTAGGGTTTACTATAGACAACCTTCTGCAACCCTATTTCATTTCTTAACTAAGGAAGTCGATAGAATCTTCAAGGAAAATAGCAGAAGTAATTTATTGACTGGTTTAGTAATGTATTACTTACTGGTTCCTTCAGCTAAGTGCCTGTCCTGAACAAGTTCGTGGCATACTGTAAATCCCCCGAACCTTAAATTTTGTTTAATGAGGCTCGCACCGTTCCGTGTAATATCTGCCTTAGTTAATATCGTTCGTTGCAACCGCTATGTGGTGACCGGGTCGAACTAGGAAGTCTATGGCTGTCTCATGACATCTGCCTTCCTTTGGTTCAAATTCATATATCAGACTAGATTCATATCAATTCATATATCAGACAAGATTGGGTAATTGAACGAGGAAGGGTCTTAAAGGTTATAGAGAATATTATCACATCCAGGTTGGTTCGTTAAAGGATAGGTTAATAGGCCATGAAGAGGCATGTGTCATACATGCAGGTGGGTCAAACATATGGCACTGTGCATGGTGATCATGGCGACAAGTAAAATGGGGCCCACGACAAGTGGAATGGTAAACTAAATAAAAATATCATCATTTGGTTACACGGTTAATATTTCATTTTATTTTGTTTTTAGATCTGTTAAGATGGAAGTTCCATGCATAAGCTATTGCTTGCTATAATGAAGTTCTTTGGATAGATCCAATTGCAGCTGATGGTCTTGTAAATAGACGAAACACTCTCAAAGAGATTGGTCATGTTAGCGAAGCAATTCAGGATTATATACGAGTTGTGACCTACCATGTCTTAAGGCCATGCAAACCTTGCCTCTCCTTACAAAGACAAGTATATGGCTATATTTTTGATACCGTGAGGTGATCTACTATTTGTGAATGAAGTTGTAGCTATACATACGTTTTGCTCAAATTGCATTTCTTTCCTGTAGTGGTCATGTGGAAGCTGCTATTAAGAGTTACAAGCAAGCCTTGGTGTTGCGCCCTGCTTTTCCAAAAGCTACATGCAATCTTTTGCATACCTTACAGGTGCTTTGGTTAATCTTAATTATGCAGTCTCCCATTTTTAGTGGAAAACTTTCTTGTGGGTAATTATTAACTAGTCCTGAAAACGTTTGGCATGCTACCTTTTCACACCATTGGCATCATACCATTTGGAATAATCGGAGATGTTACAATGCTTTGCCAAGTTTGCAAAAAAAATATTGATTTTGTTTATCTTTATCAGTGTGTATGTAGTTGGGAAGACCATGAGAACAAGTTTGGTGAAGTTGAGGGCATCATCAGGAGGCAAATCAAGGTTCACATTCTTGATACACATGCTTATTTTATTTGAAACTAGTTTTTATCTGAAATTATTCCTGTTTTCAGGAATTTGACATGTATTTTTTGTTCCATTTGTAGCTTTCTATTCTCCCTAGTGTGCAACCATTTCATGCAATTGCTTATCCAATTGATCCTGTACTTGCATTAGACATCAGGTATGTGTGATCTAGATCATATTATGCAATTTGTATGATTTACAATTCAATAATGATTATGATTCATATCTGTTTTTTCACAGCCGCAAGTATGCGGAACATTGTACCCTAATTGCATCTCGTTTTGGGCTTCCACCTTTCAACCATCCCCCTCCTATTCCTGTCAAGACTGAAGGTGGAAGTGGCAAACTTGTTTATCTTTATCAGTGTCTATGTAGTTGGGAAGACCGTGAGAATAAGTTTGGTGAAGTTGAGGGCATCATCAGGAGGCAAATCAAGGTTCACATTCTTGATACACATGCTTATTTTATTTGAAAGCGGTTTTTATCTGAAATTATTCATGTTTTCAGGAATTTGACATGTATTTTTTGTTCCATTTGTAGCTTTCTATTCTCCCTATTGTGCAACCATTTCATGCGATTGCTTATCCAATTGATCCTGTACTTGCATTAAACATCAGGTATGTGTGATCCAGATCAGATTATGCAATTTGTATGATTTACAATTCAATAATGATTATGATTCATATCTGTTTTTTTACAACCGCAAGTATGCAGAACATTGTACCCTAATTGCATCTCGTTTTGGGCTACCACCTTTCAACCATCCCCCTCCTATTCCTGTCAAGAGTGAAGGTAGAAGTGGGAGACTTAGAGTGGGGTATGCTGTACATTCCTTTCCTTTCCAGTTAACATTTGTCCTTTTAACTTGTTAGAACATATTTTGTTAACTGTGGATGCACAATTGGTTTCATTTTTAGCTACGTGAGCAGTAATTTTGGTAACCATCCACTTTCCCAGCTAATGGGATCTGTATTTGGTATGCACAACCGAGAGCATGTTGAGGTGTGCTACTTTTAACCTCTAGTGTTTTGTGTACTTTCTATACTGACAACCCTTCTAAAATATTAATTGAGATTTATGTACAAATGGATGTCCAGATATTTTGCTATGCTTTAAGCCAGAATGATGGCACTGAATGGAGGGAGCGCATACAAGCAGAAGCATAACATTTTATTGATGTTTCCTCACTTTCTTCTGATATAATCTTCAAGGATCTCTATACAAGTATGTTCCTGTTATGATCTAGTTCCATATTTTGTATTATGTAGTTGCTTTATTCTTAAAGTGTTCTTCTGATAGTGCTAGATGGTCATCAATGTTTTGCAAGATTGAAACTCTGTTATCTTATATGTGTAGATCTAGTACGAGCACTAGCAAAAACAGAGCTAGTAGTTCTAGGCAGGCTAAGTATCATTAATTTTCTCGTGGTACTAGGAGCCACTCAAGCATGAAAACTATCCTCGGTCTACATACAACTGAAGGTATTGGCTCAAGAATAACTGTTACTTACCAAAACTGATCTTATCATATTCTCACTACGAATATGATCTCAGCAAGTCTCCTCATGCTTTCTTTAAGGCTCTAGTCATTGGAATCCAAACTTGATAACAAAATGTTGCATCAAAAATAAAGGAAGCCTGGTTATTGAACTATATGAAATTGTTTACTAGAAGCCTTGTTATGTTACAGATTTTGGACAATGACTGTCCCTATGGAGAATGCACCTACTCAAATGGCAAAGGATGCAGTTCAACGCTGCTATAATAAGGTATGATTCCTCTTTTTTTCTTTTTATTAGGGTGCAGTCTTCATCTTATTTTGGTGATATCAATATGGGCAGTGAGATAAGCGTACTCTTAAATTGTGAAAAGGGTTGTTTACACTAATCATTCTAGGCAAGGGGTGTACCCTTCTTCAATAGGTGAGTAAGGGGGTGGGAGACCTCAGTGAAACCATCTATAAAGTGTAAGATGACTCTGGCATGGCCTAGAAAGGATCAGATGGCCTTGATACTATGGGGTTACGACATATCTATGATGGTATTAGCCTTTGTAGGGTCTATGTAAAGACCTCGACAGGACATGATGTAACCCAACAACTTACCTCTCCCTTACGGTCTCACTCTAAAGCTATAAAATTATTTCCTTAGCGAGGGAAACAGAGAGTCCTTCTTCCTACCCTTCTAACAGCCTTAAGATGCTCCACAGTTTGTCCTACACTAGGACACTTCAACCACCTAGAAAAACACCAACTTAGCGGAACACATAACTCTGATTTAAAGCCACTTTCTTCTTCTGCTACTCACTGTCCGGTGCACACTTTAGGTCAGAAATTTTCGGCCTTGTTAGGGAAACAGACCAACCCTCAACCAACCCTCAAATTACTGCACTTTCGCTTCTACAAGTACAGTCCACCTTCATTGTCCTTCTAGGTGTACTCGACCACCTTTCCAACTATCAAAACCACTGTTCAATAACCAAAATATGGCTCTACCCTACTTGTGATAAATAAGAATAATTTCGGCCTTGTTCCTCAAGGAAGATTAGCCACCAACATGCCCATATCTAACCTTATCTCATTCAGCTACCCTTCTACTCATGCTCAAACCTGTAATAGACAACAAAAACAGACCTAAAACTATTCAACAAATTTCTTCGTCCTTGTCCTCCTTCAGCTCGGCTACTTCAGATGTTCTTCTCTATGATCATTTTCACTTGGTTGAGGGATTAGATTGTACTCTCTGTAGTAGCCTGTCTCTTCAAGCTTAACCCGCAGTTCACTGTTATGGTCTGGCTCAAAGAAGGTATTTTGGATATTCGAATTTGAAGTAGCATAGACATACATTGCCTTAGGGACAACAAATATTACTGTTTTAACTTTGCATCAGACTTCAGGAATTAGTTTGTATCACTGAATCTTCATATTACAGTAGTATGGCAAAAGAACTTCATCTTTGCATTGTAATTTGGATCATCATAGTGTCATAGCTTGGATCTTAAAGCATTCTCATCTTGTAATTGTTGTTCGTATCTCTGTGTAGAAGTCAACTTGTATCACTAAGAAATTCACTTCCATCCTTCATCTAGTAGCTCAAGAGAATTCACTTCTTGTTAGGTTGCAGTCATATTGTCATAGATCACTATAGGGGTTATTTGCAATTTGGATCATGTTTGAAGAAGATGCGTCGGATGATAAAAGTGTCTTGACTTTTCCATTAGATAATATGTCATAATCTTCACTAATAGTTCTAATATTTATTGTACAATTGTCTATTTATCATGATATATTTGATATTTCAGATGAATGAAGTAAAATCAGTTGTTAAGGCCTTGAGCATTTAACACGTTGAACTGTAGAATTCAGTGAAAATGTATCTCTTACGTCATAGTTGCCTAAGAATTGGAACTAACCCTAACCATTGTTGCATGTGCTGGCTCACAACAACAAGTGTAGAACTAGCATGTTAATTAGTAGAACTTGAACTGTAGTAGTGGTTATATTAGCTACCTGCTTTCATTGACCTAGCAATCCATTGTTGACATGTATTTGGGTTTTTACCTATGTCAAAGACCTTGTTTATTGTTTGAAAAGGTTTTTCAGTAGCAACAAGCTACTATGTGCAGTCTGCCTCACTTTGGCCATCAAGTGGAAATCCCCATCATCACGTTTGATCTCAATTTGTGGGTCTGTTCTTGTTAGTCTTTCTTAGTTTATCTGAATCTGCCTCCAAAGTGAGCAAACTAAAGTACTAATTTGTTGTGTCACAATGGCTATGCACTGGCTTCCTGAACTGAGGCATTTTTCACCTGGTGTTCCAATAGCGAATGTCAAAGAAGTTTAGGCTTGTAGGCCCTGCCATCCATGTGCTCTCAGTACACAAAACTTTGTAAAGCAGGCGCCAAAAGTAACTTCAGAATGATCATGAACTAAAGCTATAAAATTCTTTCCTTAGCCAGGGAAACCTTCTTGTTTTACTTTTCTGGTGGTGCTTCTTGTTTTACCTTTCTGGTGGTGTTTCTCTTCATTGAAATTGCTGGACTGCAAATTACCAATGTCAATGCTACTGTGAGTGTTAAGGCAGCTTCTAAGGCTTGCAATTACCTATTCTCTTAGGTAGATAGGGTAAATTGTTGCAAGCTTCAGATTGGTGTTGGATCAGTTGGTTTTTACATACGTGCATGATTGCCACTAAAGCATGGTGAACGGTTCAGTTGGTTGTCTGCTTATCGTTCTTTATATCTCGCTAGTCACATTATGACTAGTTCAGCGCTGAAACACAGCTTTTCGCCCCCACAAGCGAGCAAGCCACATCTAGACACTAGACCTATTCTATGTGCTTTGCAAGGACTAGCTGCTACACAACCGATCTTGTTGTTTTTTTAATTTCAATTTTATTGTAAATTATTTTGCAACTTTTTAGCTATACCAAATTCAGATAATATATTTTGTGTTGATTAAAATTTATTATATTAATATGATTTTGTGTTGATTAAAATTTATTATCTTAATATGATTTTGTGTTTATTTAGGTTAAATATAGGGATATAGAAGATAAGATTGAGGAGATGACAAGTGATATTAAATTAGAAGTAGATAGATAGATAGATATGTAATTTCAGAATATATAATTTATTTTTAAATTATATTTAGAAAAAACTAAAACACTGTATTAATAAAATCAATATTTATTTTTTAGAGAGAGGGTTTTCTCTTCTCTAAAACCCTCATCATAGCCACGGCCATGGCTATGGATGATTACTGCCTTTTATTGCAAGCAATGCTATTTTTGTCTACTATTTTATTTGTTCAAATTTAATTTTTAAATTTATATATTGTATTATATAATGGATGAAATAATAATGAAAAAAATAATAATAATGTGTTTAAATATATTAATAAAATTTAATAAAATCTGTAATTAAAAATTGAATGATATTATGTTTTAAATATAATTGTGAGTTTTAATATATATTTTTATTTTGTTTTAGAATAAATTTTATAATTATTTGTATTTCAATATTATGGTTTCAAATTTATAATTAATATTTTGAAAATAAAAATGTTTTGAATCAATACACATTTCAAAAATATAAATGACTAACAGTAGTAAATATATTTTATAAATACATGAGAGTGACAAATGCTATATTCTTAAATTATTTTCAAGTCTCACCAAACACTCAACACTTGAAAACACATTGCGAACATCCTATTTGTATCAAGAAAATAAATCAAGTAAATATCTTTAATTGAAATAAATGTATACTTGAAAAATTAATTTATTACAGAATGCATTATAATGATTAAAGTTTAAATGTTTTTTTGTTGTTATGTTATATTATGTGTTTATTTGTTTGTTTTATTATGAAATTTAAAAAGATAATGATAATATAATAGTATTTAAAAAATCTAAAAGACTAGCAACATCACAATATATTTCAAAAGTACATGGCACTCACAATACTATAATTAATCATAAATTCTTACTATCTAATCAAACATTGTACATTTTAAAAAAACATCACAAATATTCCTCCTTAGCATAAAATTGAAATAAATACACAAAAAATTATTTTATTACAAAATGTTTCATGAGCAAAAAATTTTAAATGTTTCTTTGTTTTTGTATTGTAGTATGTGTTTGTTTGTTAGATTATCGAATTAAATATTTATATTAATTATCGAAGTTTAAATGTTTGTAAGTGTTTATGTGTTTCTTGTATTATGTTATTATTGGTTTGTTTCTTGTATTTGGGTACAATATTTATACATAGAATATCATGTGTAAGAATTATATTTCAAACATCAATTTAATAAAATATTTTTGTTTTCTTTCAAGTATTTTTGTTTTGTTTGTGTAATAAATTTATAGATAATATTAAATGAAAATGTAATTTATATTTTTTTTAATTTAATAAATTTAATGTTTTTGGAACTGTTTCTGGAAATTCGTCAATGGTGGGTTTCTGCTAGTTTTCTTTATAGTGAAGATTGTCTTTAGCAGGGGCCAAATAGCATTCTTTTTTTGTGGAAGCAGGGAAGTCGGCGTTTATATTTTGATGGGTTTTTCTTTGATCTTTCTTTGCATCAATCCCAAAACAGTAGTAGGGCAACCGGCTTCGATCATGGGCGGGCTGTTTCTGTGGATATATTTATGATTTCTGGTGGTATGCCTGCAAATACAATATTGCAAGCGATTTATACAGTTGTTTAAAGAACGCCTGTGTGTAACAAAGGCTCATGAAGATTTGTTTTTTAATGAAAAGAGTGTGAAGTGTTAGAACATAAGATATGGAAGATTAACGGAGGACTCAGGAAGCGGTGATCATCGTTAAATGGCCCAGGTGACTGAGACCGTTGATATAGACCCAGCTCCAGAGGACCTTCTCGCCTGTTGGGGTCTTGAAGTCTCTGAGAAAAACCTTTTACATTTCTTCCCGAATAAATATTGGTCCCCTCGGTCGCCTGACAAGGAGATGGGAGGAGGAAGGTTGAAACCTGGAGCCCAGAAATAGCCCACTGCTGTAAAGCCTGCATCGGAAGTCCCGGCTGCCATCTTGACCAAGGAAAACTCTAATAAAGAAAAGGGAAGGGAGCTGTCAGAAATCGGAAAAGAGGTTCTAGGGAGATGTCCACCTCTTTCACCAGGCACTAGGTTAAACAGGCCGGCTAACGAGGAAGAAAAAGAAATCAAAGTCTCTGATGCTAACAATCATGTGCTGAATGAAGCAGATAAGGCAGTTGCCCCCGCCAGTAAGAAGTCAGAAACGGGAGAAGCCATGAAGGTCGGTGGGGACGGAAAGAGAAAAAAGATCACCCCCATCAAACTGAAAAAGGAGCGTCCTAGCTGTGTGTTTGGAGTGGACATCCTCATTGACCAGGCTATGGAAGCCTCGGAAACTTTACTATTCGGTAGAGTCCGAGGAAGAAAGTTCTCAGTAGGTTACATAAAAGAGTGGACTCAGATGGAATGGAAAGATGCCCCGGGACAACCAGAACATATCAAAAACCTGGACAGAGGTTGGTTCTGTATTGGTTTTAAACAAAAGGATCACGCTGACTGGGTGATGGGGAGAAACTGGAGCTTCGGTAAAAGGCCAATCTTCTTCAAAAGATGGACGCCCCTGTTCGATGCCCAGAAAGAAAAAGAGGTGGAGTCCCAAGTTTGGGTTAAGCTTCCGGGTCTTCCTATGCCTTTCCGGGCCGATTCTGCCTTCACCTCTATAGGCAACTCTCTGGGGAAATTTCTTGACATTGATAGATCTTACCTCCGATCGCATGAATGGGGAGTGGCCCACATTTTAGTTAGTCTAAACCCCAGGGGGGGTTTGGCGGATGCCATGTACTTGAAGTATCGTGGTCTGGAGTTCGTTTAGGTCTTGGACTATGAAAACCTCCCCTTCAGATGCCATCGTTGTCATCAATATGGTCATATGGCCCGGGAATGTCCGCTTGGGTACCGTCGATGTAGAGGGAAAAGGAGAAGAAGAAACTCCCAGAAGACAAATCAGATGGAGCTCCCTCAAGGAACAGAGGCTCTGTCAACGGAAAAACAATCCCCCGGCATCTTCTAAGGGATTGGTTTCGGAACAAAGAAAGGAAGATTCCCAGGATCAGACGGGGTCAGCAGCAAAGGATCAAAACACTTGTCAGAGGCTCTCCTGGGGACTCTCTCAACTCCCTGATTTGGTAGGTGAGGATCAGGCGCCTTTGTTTTTTTCCCCTCCCTCCTCTGTATGTCTTTCTTCTACCCTATCTAAGCCTTGCAGTGAGGCTGGTCCCCTAAGACAACAATCGGATGACTTGACGGACCCGAGAAAGGGACATATCTCCTCTGACAGCATTATTATGACCATCCCCTCCCCCTTGCAGCCGTCCTCTTCTCCTTTCGAGCCTGTCTGCTCTGCCCCTCCTTCTGTTCGGAGTACTGAGCCCCCTTATAATCTCAGACCTTTGGCCACTAGAATAGGAAAAGGGCCTGCTACGAGTGGATTGGAGCTGGATATGAAGAATTCTGGCCTGAGGAACAAAAGAGGAAGGAAATCCGACCTGTCGAAGGCTCAGTTGAAGGCAGTCATAGACATGGCAGATGGGAAGCAGTTATCTATTCCAGGGGCGCTTAGAGCAAAGCGGACACCCTCAGTGAGTTTTCGATGATCATTTTATCCTACAACTGTAGGGGTCTAGCTAGCCAGCCCAAAAAGCTAGCTCTGAAGGAATTGGTCAGGTCCAATAAACCTGACATTATTTTTCTTCAAGAAACTTTGGGAAAAGGGGAAGAAGTCACAGGCTGTCTGAGCAAGATTCTTCCGAACTGGAGTTTTCATGTTCTTGATGCCAATGGCCACTCAGGAGGGGTGGCCTTGGGTTTCAATTCGAAGGTTCTTAGAGAGATCACTTCGTGGGGATGGGAAAATATTCTGGCTGTGGAACTCTTCTCAAGTGAACTATGCATTCCTTTCCTCATTATCAATGTTTATGGTCCAGTGGTGGATCGGGAAAAATTTTGGACCCTCTTTTTTGCTAAGTCGTTTATGACGCACCCTAACCTTGTAATCGGCGGAGATCTCAATTTTTCTTTGGTGACGTCAGAGTCCTGGGGGGCCAGAGCCTGTCCTGACCCTCTCATGGATTTCTTCATATCTAAGCTGGCCTCCTCTCCCTTGGTGGATGTCACTCCGCTTAAGATGCGTCCGTCATGGAGGAAGTGAAGAATAGGCGACGACTGGGTCGGGAAGAAGATCGACATATTCCTTATTAGTGATTCGTTGTCCGAAAATCTCCAGGCCTTCAGACACTGGGTTGGAGAAGGAGGTCTCTCGGATCATTTCCCTGTCTTCCTCGAGGTGAAAGGTGCCTTCCCAAAACCGGGCACTCCGTTCAAATTCAATGCTTCCTGGCTTTAGGACGCATCCTATATCAACCTCTTCCACAACACTTGGGTTAATGATATCCTCAACGAAGATGAAAGTCGTGGCAAGGCGTTCATGGAAAATCTCACAAGAATGAAGGCTGCCTCCAAGAAGTGGGCTCATCAGAAGAAACTAAATGAAGAAAAATCTTTGGAAAATGTCAAGGCGGAAATAGCTTTGCTGGAAGATCCTGGAGGTATTGGCTACAGAACTGTTGAGTCACGGGCCAGACTCAAAGAGCTGGAGTTGGAAAGGAAGCGGATTCTTCAGAACAAGGAAGAAAGCTGGCGTTTAAAAAGCAGAGCGATATGGTTGCAGGCGGGGGATGACAACACTAAGTTTTTCCAAAAGTACGCTAAAGGCAGGAAAAATTCCAACACTATTTGGGAAATGGAAAAAGCCAATGGGGATAAGGCTCGCTCTTTTGAAGAGCTAGCTTCCTTAGGGAGCTCCTATTTTAAGAATCTCTTTAAACAACCACAGGAAGCAACTATCGTTGAAGTCATTCGAGTTGCTCAGTTCTTCCCTAGGTTCATCGAGGAGGAAGGAAATGATTCCCTCATGGCCCCTGTTTCTAAGGCAGAGGTTGAGGACATTCTCAAATCCATGCAAAAGGACAAAAGCCCAGGTCCGGACGGCTGGACTGTCGAATTCTTCCATCACTTCTTTGAGTACATTGGTGATGAGCTTGTGGCAGTGGTTGAAGAGTCTAGGCACAGGGGATCTATTTTCCAACCCTTCAACTCCACCTTTCTCGCTCTTATCCCAAACTCTGACCTCCCATGCTCTTTTGCAGATTTCAGACCTATTTCCCTGTGCACTTGTGTTTACAAAATCATAGCGAAGGTCATTGCTTCCAGATTAAAACCCTTCCTCTCTCGAAACATTTCCCCTAAGAAATTTGGCTTCCTCGACGGCAGACAAATCCACGAAGCAGTTGGAGTTGCTCAAGAAACTCTACATAGTCTCAAAATCAGGAAAAAGAAAGGAGTTGCTGTGAAAATTGTTTTGTCAAAGGCTTTTGACAGAATCAGCTGGCTGTTCCTCAGGCTATTGCTAACTCATCTGGGATTCAGGTATGACTTTGTGAAATGGATTATGAGTTGTGTTTCCTCCTCCTCCATAGCGGTCTTGATTAACGGAGCGGCTTCCAACTTCTTCAACCCTGAACGCGGATTGCGTCAAGGTTGTCCGCTCTCTCCTCTTTTGTTTTTATTAGCTGCAGAGGGCATCAGCCTTATGATCCACGATGCTAAAAGACAAGGAACCCTCAAAGGCATTGAAGTAGCTGAAAATCTCTGGGTTACCCACCTTTTATTCGTGGACGACATAATTCTGTTTAGCAATGGCAGTCTGGAGGATTGTAAGACAATAAAAAAGATCATGGACCTTTTCCTGAAGGCGACTGGACTCTGTATAAATGAGAGGAAATCCTCCCTAACGAGTTCAGGTTTGTCCGATGATATGGTGCACAGCGTGAAGAGGATTTTAAATTTCGAGGCCAAAAAGCTGGAGGACACTTTTAAATACTTGGGTTTTCTCCTCAAACCGGACAACTACAGAAAGAAAGATTGGATCTGGATTCTTGCCAAAATCGAATCCAAGCTGAAATACTGGAGTTTCAGATGGCTTTCCAGGGCGGGAAGGCTTGTGTTAATTAAATCCGTGCTTATGGTTGTGCCTGTCTTCTGGGCTAGCTTGACTTGGGTTCCTAAAGGAGTCCTCTCCCAAATCGATAAAGTTTGCAGCAGATTCCTGTGGGCAGGTTCAAAGACAGAAAAGGTTACTCCCTGGATCGCCTGGGATAAAGTGGCACGCCCCAAAGAGTGGGGGGGGTGGGGGATCAAAAACCTTCAATGCTTCTCACAATCGCTAGCAGCGAAGCTTGCTTGGAGATTAATCTCTTTTGACAATTTGTGGACTACTGTCACTAAGAGAAAATACATTGACCCTCTCTCAACGACGGATTGGATCAGACTGCCATCAAAGACCTGCAATCACTCATCGGTGGTCTGGAAAGCCGTGGCTTCCTCTGTCAACATCATTGAAAAGGGGCTGGCTTGGAGCGTGGGAGATGGCACTCAAATAAGGCTGGGCAGAGATCCTTGGATCGGCTGTTCTGAGCAGTTCTCCCTTTCTCAGGGGTTGGCTGAGGTGTTAAATGAGAAAGGTCTTCTCACATTAAACCAGGTGGCTGATCCCTGGACTACTTCCATATGGAACCAAGGGTTGAAGCTTGGAATTGATCTTCAGCTGGATGAAGAATGGCTGGAGGAATGGGATTCTTACAGGAATGACCTCCTTAACTCTTCGGTCAGACTCTCTGATTCCCCAGACGTCCTTCGATGGACTTTTTCTCAGAATGGTATCTACTCTCCAAAGATGGGGTACAAATGGTTGATGTCCCAGAAAGGGTGGGAAAATCCGTCTTGGTGGGCCAAACCTCTATGGAAGCTTAAAGGTCCAGCGAAAACCAGACCTTTTTTCTGGTGTGCTCTCCTCCAAAAAGTCCCTACTTGGGAGTTTCTTCAAAGACGGGGTAGGATAGGCCCAGGCTGGTGTCCCCTATGCAAGAGCAGTGCCGAATCCGTTCATCACCTGTTCCTCTTCTGCCCCTTCAACACCAGTCTGTGGGCTGAAACGTTAAGGTTAATCAAAATCCCTTATAGGTGGGAAGGGCATGGGATTTCGGAAGCCTGGGAAAAGTGGTGGAATGATGCTGCTAATGACAGAGAGAGATCCATCCCGCTCCTCATCACCTGGGGGACGTGGCTGGCTAGAAATCAAGTCATCTTCAAGGACTCTGTCTTTCCGATCGCAAGATTGGCAGCCGAAGGTGCTGCAATTTTCGATAGTATCCTTGCTCCGTCTCTTTCTCCTTCTCCCAGACTGGTTCAACAAGAAATAATGAGATCTTCCATTCTGTGGGCTTACTTCGATTGGGCCTCAGATATAAATGGTCGCTGTGGGGCTGGTATCACAATTCATTTCTCAAAGGATAAGTCTGTCAAGGCTTCTGTTGGCCTAGGACAAGGCTCCAATAATTTCGCTGAATTGAAAGCTCTCCACCTTCTCCTCGGCTGGCTTGTCCTGCGGAACGTTCCTGAGGCTCAGATCTTCGGAGATTCTATGAACACGGTGCGTTGGTTCAATGGGGCGTAGCGTTGCAACAATTTCACCCTGCTTCCCTTGCTCAGAGAAGTCTCTCGCCTAAAAAATCACTTCACGGAGCTCTCTCTCAGTCACATTTACAGGGAAAGAAATTTTGAGGCTGACCGTCTCTCCAAAGATGGTGTTAATCAGGCGATGGGGTCGTGGGTTGTTCTGGAAGTTGAAAATGGGGTTGCTCGCCCTCTTGAGCAGCCCATTTTCGCTTAGTTCTTTTTCTCTTTTTTTCTCCTCCATGTGCTCTGTACAGTCATGTTCTCATATCTCCAGTACTTTCTTTGCTGTTTTTCTTCTACTTAATTTTCCTAGCGGGTTGCTTTCCTTGTAAAAGGATGCTCGCTTCTCTTTCCCTCCCTCTTCAGATTCCTGGTCGTGTTCACGCAGGATCTTTGCAAAGACGCTGGGTGCTCCTTTCTTGTGCGAAATCGGTGTTTCTTTTTCTGCACGGGTCTCACCCTTCGTCGGCTCTTTGGCTCCATCGGCGCATGAATTCTTACAAACTGTTTTTCCTTTGTTTTTTCCCTGCACTGTTTCATTGCCTCCCGGGTGCGCTTGACGGTGCTGTTCTTTCCCTTTCAGCAGCGACTCGTTTCTTTCCATGCCTCTTGGCAAAGAATGAGTCCTTAGATATGCTATGCATTCTTTTTGTAACTACCTATTTTTACTCATATTAATAGATGGTTCGCTCTTTTTTCGGTGGAAAAAAAATAAATTTAATGTTTTTAGAAATCTTAATAATTAATATAGATTAGGGAAATATAAATAACCATATTTATATGATAACACATTTGAAAAATTTAATAATCATGACAAAGTCACATTACTATGGATGATAATTTATGCAAGATTTGCATTTGAAATTAATTTATACTATATGTAGTTGATATTGGTATTAATATATATAATATATATATTTATATATATTAATTATTATTGAAATTAATTTAATTAATTGTAGTTGATATTGGTACTATATATTATATAATTCCAATATTTGTATTTTGGTATTGTACGTTTGTTACTTCTGTTGTATTTTTGTGTTTGTATATTTGTAATAATTTTAAGCACACAAAATCATATGCAAGAAGTTGGATGTTATATTTTGACTCATATTCATTAATTTAATACAATTATTTTCTTCTAAGAACAAAAATAAATATGAAATTAAATGTTGTATTTTAATTTACATTTTTATTCAATTCCTTAAATTTGTACTTTAATTTTATTGCATATGTTTATTAATTTTGATTTGATTTGTTTGTCTTTATATTCATGTAATAATTTTGTACATATATACACTTATATGTTGTATTTCAGTTTATATTGATGTTTAATTTAATAATATAAATTCAAGTGACATCACTTTTCCAAAAGTATAGGAACCCATAAGCGTAAATGTTGTAATTTAACTTTTTGATCTATAACTTTATTTTTATTAATAGATTGAAAATAACAATATCTATTTCTGGTAAGTATTAATGTTTAAATACAAAGTTGAGATCAACATGTGGTGAATTTATTATTTTGATTTCTATAATTTTATTTTTATATACATGTTAAAATAATGAATATTGTATTTAATTATATTATTAATAAATATAATATATAGAATTTTTTTTAGAGTTTTATTAATAAAACTACCTTAATATTTTGTAATATAAATCGAACACTACTATTTTTATTTTGTATTACATGCTTTTTTTTATTTAATAATGTCTTATGTTTTAACCAAAATCTTTCGGTAGAAATCACATAAGAGAATTTCTTTAGGCCAAAAAAATTCTCTTATGTGTTTTAGCCTAAAGACTTTGCTTAATTAAATATGGATCACGAGAAATGCTTGAACTATAAAAATGTTTTATGTGTTATAATGTTATACAATTACACATATCTTCATGTAATAAGTTTTAATTATCTTTCATTTCATGTGTTCGTTTATACACATGTTTTAATTTAATAAATTAATTTAAACAATTAATTAAATACATTTAAAAATAGAATAAGCTATCAAATTAATTGTTATATTTTTGATTTACTCGATAAATTTTTTTCTTACAAACCTTAATCAATATACATTCAAAATATAAAATTAATATATAATTTCATAAAAGATACATAATTAATTGGACAAATTTATATTAAGAAATAAATTAAATGTTTTATTTGGTTTATATCATCATATTGAATTTAACATAATATGTTATATGTATCTATATGTATAAAGAGGTTGAATATTGTAAAATATAAATAAGCACAAAATATCATGTTTTAATAAAAATAATTATCAACATTATTAATCAATACATTTTTTCTCCATAAAGAAAAATCCATCCATTTTATTGAATAAGAAAGGAGTATATGAGAATAATATTATAATATATAGATTTGTGAAGTTAGTAGATCACAAACATTTATATCTTTCTAGAGCAGCGACAATGGTTGAGAGAGCGAGATACAAAAAACAGGAATCATTACTTTCAAGATTACGACAAAGGTTTAAAAGTGTTCTATTATAATGCATTAAAACTATTTTTCCCTCACTCTTTCTAATTGTATTATATGTAAGACAGACATATCCTCCAAAAAGATATTTAAACATGAAATAAAAAATGGTGAGTTGGTTGACTTTCTAATGGGACCACATCACATGGGTTATTGTAGCAATCTAAGTTCAATCCTGAATCTCAAGTAGGAGCTCGGGCTAATGGTTGTCTCCTCAAGAAAAAAAGGTGTTCTAGGGAAATGGAAAGTCTGGCCATTGTTTAAGATTTGATGGTCCATCCTTCAAAGAAGATGAAAAGAACTTTGTCATTGATATACTTCTTAGAGAGAGAATCAACCTATCTGTTCTATTCTCTATGGATATGGTGAAAGGTAATAGAGTAAAAATTGTTTTCAGAGTTGGTATTGTGTCCATCCAATTTCTTATACTTAAAACCTACATATTGTTGCTTTCAGTGATGTAATCAATGAAACTGTTCAAGTCACCTAATACCCATATAGTTTTAAGATGCATATGGATTGAAAAAGAAAGAAGGGTCTAACATGCATAGATCTCGGCCTTATTATTGGATATTCACCAAAGCTTGAGGAGATATGGAATTTAGATGACCAATATTTTATAATATAAGCACCTCCACCACAATGGTAATCTTCATAAGCACCATCAAAATAGCCAATTATATAGGAACTACGATTTTAAGGAAAATAAAATGCACTCGATGGTTTGTGCAAAGGGGTTCTCAAATAGTCTCTCAAGAACCACAAAATTTGAGAGAGGATGTAGTGTAGATTAATGGAGAGATCCTCAAAAAATTGTTTTTCCCTTGCCTTCCATACTCCCTAGGCAATGAATAGAAGTAGTGATTTAAAAGGTTCTATCGTGTGATCCCACCAATTCATACAAGAGGAAAATCAGGAAAAGGGACTAGAATCTAGTAGATGAAGAGAAGATAAAACATCTAACCATAAATACCTGTATAAAGCATGCTAGAAGAACAGATGATCAATTGTATCAAGGCCATATTAAATCACCTACGAAGAAAATTGTCCCATGTGAGAATGCTATTATCTAAGACAAGCTAGAAAAAGCACATAATTTTCTCTGGAAGACCCTAGTGCCAACTTTTTTTATATCACCGCATTTTAATGTCATAGGAAGACAAATTGATTATGGAATCATAAGAGAGGTTGGTTGTAATTTTACTAGTGGTTGAAATCCAGCACCAAACCATTGTGACTTTGTCTCTAGACAAGAAAAATCAATTTCCTATGAGGAATTTGATAAAACAGTCCCATTTTGTAACCATAGACCTGTGTAGTCCCGAATTCAAGGAACTTTTCCACACACAGATACTATGATCCTTTGGGAAATAAGAAAAGGCATGATAAAGTTTGGATGCTCATTTTGTATGTAGATGCTCATTTTGTATGTACATAAGTGAAAGATCTTTTTGTATGTACATAAGTGATGAGTTCAGGGGAGAAGAATAAACTTGTAGAGCCCCCCGTGAAATATCTTTTCTCAATAATAATTTATTGACCATTTCCAGCATTCCAGGAAAGCCATTTGAGGATGAAAGGAATCATCATCATCAAACCCCTCTACTATATAGACCTAGAGCATTTTTTCTAGTTAGTTTGAATATGCATCCACTCTCAAAGGGGGGTGATATTAATATATTTTTCTTTTATAATTATACTCTAGAAAGCCACTAATAGCCTACCACAAGCTCTTCATGGGAAGAGAAATACGAAAGCACCAAAATTCCTGTGAAGGGAAAACAAATCCCATTTTTCGAAGTGAATGACAACACTTATCTTTTTTCCAGTCTAATGAAAATTGAAGATATCCTGAGGAACCTTGTTTATGAAAGCTTCTGGAAGTTTGGAGAGAGTTGACCGGTAAATTGGTATGCTCTCTATTACTGTTTTAATCAATATCATTATGCCCCCTCATGAGAGCAATCTATAACACTAAATTAATTATTTTTTCAATCTTCTTTATGACCCAAGACCAATCTTGTGTGTGGTAACAATTTAGCTTAAGGGGAAATCTAAGATAGGTGAAGCCATTATCAACCGAGGCCACCATAAATGGGAGGAAAGTGACAACTTGAGAAATCAATGGGAGGAAAGTGACAACTTCTCAAATATTTTTCTCGAGAGTGTTCTACTATAAAAATGAGGACTTATGATTTCTAATAACACCTATTTCATTAAAATTAGAATTATAGAATAGATCTACTTTTTTCTACATTAATTAAATTTTCCAAACTGAAGATTTATAAATATAAAAAAGAGGTCTTATGATTGCTAATAATGCATATTTCATTAAAATTGGAATTATAGAGTAGATCTATTCTTTTTTTTCTACTTTCACTAAATTGAGTTTTTCCAAAATGAACAATTATAAAATCGCGTAATTCACTAATTTGAATGGATATATTGATTATTTTGTAATACAATTATCATAATAAACTACATAACACAAATTTATATAAACTTGCAAAAGAAAATATTCATAACTTAATGAATAATAGTAAGTTTAATTATTAATTATTATGATTCTTTTTAAATTAATTAGTAATATTTGTAATTTATTAATAATATTGTTATTAACTATTAATAATAATTTACTTATTAAGTAATTTATAGTTAGTAAATTATTATTAAATAACCAATCAGCTATGACACCCATGAATACTTTATTAACTTATGTTGTTTTCTTAATTTTACTTTTTACTCTTAGTAGCTATTTGATAAACTTATTGATTGTGATCTTGAGGAAGGCCTAAAAAGAAATGCGTTAAAATGAAAGATAAACAATTAAAGGAAGGAATTTTTGGTATTAAAAGAAAATTTTAGATAGTAATCTGCGGAGAGAGTTAGGTGAGTTAGAAGCTTTCTCCTTTTGTAGTGAAAGGAAAGGATCCAAGGAAAGATGATATTACTTTTCAAGGGAAAATCTAGAGGAGGAGAGACTGGAAAGAATAGAAAACTAGCAAGCTTGAGCAATAAAAAAAATGGATTTAATAGTTGCACTTGTAATGAAATTGACTAGATAGCTATAGTAACATTGTGAGGGGGAGAAACCGTGAAAGGCTATTTCGGAATAGATAATTCTGCAATATGTTAGATAACCTAAAACCTTGAAATGTTGTAGTAGAATATTGATTAATGTAAAGAAATGGCAACATATAACATGATAATTATTCCAATTAGTAGAAATAGTCAACCATACGTATGATACTTTTTTAATTATGCCTACTTATTAAGGTTACGAATTATGTGAATATTAAATTAAGTGCCGATGTTATCCGAAAACTTAAGTTGTTAAAGCACAAATACTCTATAGGATGATTGGTTTAATGTATTTACATAGTTTAGATGTTAATAGTAGAGCGGGAGGAATGAGGAAATTTGTAATAATTGTAAGGATGGTTATTGCATTGAAAGTTTGGATGATGGGTTTGTATGGTGTGGTCATTATGTTTTATAAATAGGGATGCAAGTATAGAAAATGATGAAAGAGGGAAGTATTGAATCCTATGTTTAACTATATGATAATAGATATATCCTTCCATATGGTCATAAAATTACTTCCTCATATTAAAGTAAAAAATGAGTGGCATGATTGTGATATAAGGGAAAAGTGGAAGAAAGTACAAATTAATGCTCGTAAAAATAGTTCATCCAAGTACATAGATTAATGGAAGGAGGTTTATACTTATAGATATATTACGAAAGATTAAAATAAAAGTATATAGATGGAGCTTATATAAGTCATGAGAAAAAAAAAATTATGACATCGATGGTTAATTAGTTAGTTCCAACCTAGAATGGATTTTGAAGGTTTTCTATACATGAAATTTCCATGAAATATCATTAAGCTCATGAAATATAGGTCGCTATATGTGGTATGAGACTATGTATTTAAAATAAAATGTATTTCAATTTAATATTTTATGCTAATTGATGCATAGTCAATTTTTGGATGTGCTTTTTCCATGGGTTGAATTGTTGATCCACTGTTATGATGAAGACAATTCAAGGGAGCTAAACTGTATCAAGTCATTATTCTAATATTCAATAGAAATATGCATTAATAAATTGGAACCTACAAGGTTCTCTTTTCTATTAAAAGCAATATTTGTAATAATTAACTAAGAAGCATAAATTAAATGTTCAATCTAGACCAAACAAGGATCCGAGTTGTGAGGAGTGTGCACATATGCGATACAACTCACTATATGCATGAAGAAATCATACACTAATAAATTTATGACCTTCATAAGTAGGTAAATGGGACTCACACAAAAAAGTACCTCTAGTGTAAAAACAATAATAGGAGTGTAAAAGTAGATCCTAGTGCTGAACAATAGTATTAAACTTAAGGGTACATCCCAAGTTCACTGAAATTCCAATGTGTAAATTACTACAACTCTAAGTATGCGACCTCAAGCTTCACAACCTTGATGTTCATATCCATCGACATATAGGTGGGGTTAATAAGAACCTTTCAAGAAGATGCTTCTCATATAATAATGGTAGATCTTACAACTATACTTCTTGTGGGAAGTGAGAAGATAAAAAAGGTGTGTATACTTCTACTACATATAAACAAAGGATACTTTCTTTATAGATTAGAGATGGTAGAACAATTTAGAACATGGCTGGTCTAAATTAATAAGCCAATCTTTGGCAAACCGAAAGTTTTCACATTACTACAACTTATGATGATCGAAGGATCTTAGACTAGTAGTATAATACATGCATCAAGTGAAATGGAACATATAAAATGTTCTAGATGAGGAATAAATAGGATAACAAATCATGCAACCATTTGTTTCTAAATTAAGAATATGATGGCTAAGTGAAACTTGTCATCAAGATTAGTGTGCACAAACATATTTGGTATCTATCAGTCTATTCAAATAAAAGGACAACTATAGAAATTTAAAGGCATACTTTGTACCACTATAAGCAATATGGGAGAAGTCTACATGTTAGATTTCATTGATAGTGTTATCTGGTTTTGAATATGACAACATAACAATTATTGAATAAACAATTTGTTTTAAGGAATTTAACAATTTATTTGGGTTCCAATAAATAAATTTTATTCTACGAGGTCATGATCTAGTGTTAAGGTGGGGTATCCAAACGTTAATGACTCAAGTTCACACCATGGTATACAGACTACTGTGGAAAGTAAGAGATTGGGGAGTGTGAAAACATTGTAACCTTCATTCATGACTCATGTGTAAGAGGTGCATGTACTTACATATTAATTTTTCAATTGGTTTTGAATATGCATTGAATTATTCATGGCCAACAAGGTGTTGGATGTAGTGTTAAAAAAAGAAAATGAGAAACCATAGACATAATTATATTATGTGTGGAGTACTTTTCTTTAAAAAATGATTATTTTCTTGACTAAAGACAAAGTAAAGGTTGTTATTATACTTCAAATATAATATTGAATTCCATACTAGATGGACTATGATAGTCAATAATATGCTTTATGATTAAGAAGAGATCATATTTCATTGTTGTGAAAACCCTGACTAGTGACAGATTAAATTCCAAAACTCAAAGTTATTTGTACGATAAAGTTTTAGTATGCATGATTACCTCTATGGTATCGTTTTGCTGAAATTGTCCTCCAACCACAATGTTAGGTCCCTATACTACTAGTATAGCCCCTTATTGTTACTAGTGCAGCCCCCCTTATTGTATTTTTGTGCCAATTTAGTCCCTGTATTGTTATTATTTTGCCCCATAGAATCCCACTATTGTTATTTTTGTGAACTTATAATATTATTGTTATGTAGGCTCTCATTGTATTGGGACCCCTTAGACTCCTATATATAGAAAGAAAGTCTTGCCATTTGTATCATCCAAGAATTGTTCATTTATGTAATGTAAAGGAGGTTTCCCCCTCGAAGAGGTTGATTTCGAAGTCGTTGAACTATATTTTTTATATTTTTTTGAGTTGGTTCATAACATTTGGTATGAGAGCTTTGGATTCTAGGCTATCACTGCGCCAAAGAGGGCATCGTGGTATTTTCAATATAACGTTTTCACTACAACATTTCAGATGCTAAAAATAAAACCCATTTGATCCAAAAAATGTTCTTAACCTCTGGTTGGAATTTCAGATCTTATCTCGCTATATTTTTGGAGATATGATATGAGGAAGTTAGGGTTTTTGCTAGCTTTAGAATTCCATCGCAAACAAGTCATCATGGCATTTTCGCTATAATGGTTTTTCTATGAAAGAGAAAACTCAGAATTTAAAACCCATTTGAACCAAGATCTTGATGAATCATTGGACCTAAACTTCATCTATCGTTTCTCTATATTTTCTGAGATATGGTCAAATAAATTTAGGGTTTTTCCAAGCTCTTGAATTACTTCCCAAATAGATGACCTGGGGAAAATCATCATAACCTTCTCTCTGAGAATCATATTGAAATTTCATAAATATTTACATAAATAAGACAGCTTGTAGTTTCCAATATATCTGTTTGAAGCCCTAATATCAAAAGAGTGACACATGGAACTTTCATACATTATCACTCTACTGAACAAGTCTACAATTAGGTCATCATGGGAGATTTAACATAATACTTCCTTGGAGGATCCAACCTTCATCAGAATTGTGGGGTCGAAAAGAGGACTCAGAGGGCTACCGCAGAACGCAATTTCAGAACTTCGAGATCCAAAATTTCAGAAATACAATCATTTCAAAATCGATCTCCCAAAAGCGAGAAAAAGAGATATCAGGAAGTTTGATGGCAAGGATTTGGTAACTTGGATACTACATATGGAGAAATATTTTGATCTACATGATGTGAAACTGTTACAAAAGGTAT
Organism: Pinus taeda; assembly: GCA_000404065.3. Lineage (NCBI taxonomy): Eukaryota > Viridiplantae > Streptophyta > Pinopsida > Pinales > Pinaceae > Pinus > Pinus taeda. The sequence goes on along the minus strand of APFE030154953.1, from coordinate 124,733 downwards.
GTATTAAATCTTTATTTTTAGAACCAAATCAGTTTGTATGATATAAAGGGATTTGTTCTCGTAAACCACTTGTCACCTGGTCAATTTTCACAATCGAAATGATAGCACATTATGAGGATACAAAGAGAAACGTGTTCTTTAGCCAATTGATAAATCTCAAACAAAAGGATTCAATGGTCAAGCACATTGAGGACTCCCAAAACTTAAATATAAGGGTAAATGATATTCCAGAGAAACAGAGAATTGATGTCTTCATAGGGACTTTAAAGGATAGAATCCAACATGAGGTTCACCTTTGGGAAGATGATTCAATGGAGAAGGCATGTAGGTTGGCTAGAAAAGTGGAAAGAAACATTATGGTGACAAGAAAGTCTACTACCCATAACTATAAATATGGAAATGTTATTTCTCCTAGCCTTCCACAACCTACAAGGTTGACACCAAAATAGTTGGAAGAAAAAGGAAAAAAAGGGATTTTATATAGTTGTGATAACAAATAAGTTGAAGGTCATAAGTGTGATGAGAAGAAATTATTTTACATAGATTATGAAGAGGAGGAATAAAAGGATCATTAAATGTCAAAAGGAGAGGATATACACAAAGAACCAACCCTAGAAAAAGAAGAAATGAATCCAACCATATCTTGTACTGCATTGGCAGGAGTTATCACTCCTCAAACTCTCGACATAGAGGGACATATCAAGAAGAAGATTGTTCAGGTAGTGAAATATCACGAATGAAAGGACCAAGAAATGTCAAAATAAAGGGCTATACATGAGGAACCAACTCGAGAGAGAGAAGAAATGAATCTGACCATATCTTGTAATGCATTGACAGGAATTGCCACTCCTCAAACTCTCAAGCTAGGAGGACATATCAAGACGAAAAGGGTTCAAATAGTGAAATATCACATCGAGCATCAAGAACAAGTTCTCCAAATTTTAAACGATAACCTGATTTTGGTTCAGAATGAAATGAAACAACAGGCACATCAAAATCGTAGCGAAAGAAATTTTGATGCATGTGACTCGATATTTTTATGGCTACAACCATACAAAACAATGTCCCTCAAGAAAGCTAAGAAGATAACAAATTATCACCAAAGTACTATGGTCCTTACAAGGTGTTGCAAAAGATTGGTACTATGGCATATAAATTGGATCTTCTTACATCTTCCCGAGTGCACCTGGTTTTCCATGTTTCATGGTTAAAGAGGGTTATAGGTGACAAGCCCCTAGTTCAAACAATATTGTTGGAACTTTACGAGGAAGGAAAAATCATAGTTGAACCTGAAGCAATCATGGAAACAAGAACCCAATAGCTACGAAGTTGGTCAATTTCAGAGTATCTCACTAACTGGAAGAACTTACCTGGTGAATATTTCACATGGAAGGATGAGATTTTTGATAAAGAAGGGTCTAGAACTACTCAAGCATTGAGGACAACACTTTTTGAAGGAGAGGGGCATGTTAGATCCCTATAATACTAGTGTAACCCCTTATTGTTATTAGTGCAGCCCCCCTGATTGTACTGTTGTGCCCATGTAGTCCCCATATTATTATTAATAATTATTCTGCCCATAGAAGCCCACTATTGCTACTGTTGTTCCCTTACAATATTATTTTTATTTAGGCTCAAATTTTATTTAGACCCCTTAGGCTCCTATCTATAGAAGGGAGGTCTTGTCATTTGTATCATCCAAGAATTGTTCATTTGTGTAATGTAAATGAGGTTGCCCCCACGAAGAGATTTATTTTGAATTCATTGATCTATATTTTTGTGAGTTAGTTCATAACACACAATACACATGAAAATGATTTTCTAAATAGAATCACTATAATACATTGACATAAAATTATTCACTACTTGTAGAAGCTGAACAAGTCCATGGAATTCCTTATTCTCTAATCGACAAATAGATCGCGGTTTGATCGAACTTTCCTAAAGGTAATATGAATAAATGAAGGAGCTATACTAACGTAGATGAAAACATGTGGATGAAGTATATGTCATGCATGTGATGCTATGGACACTTGGTATTGGATACACTGGTAAAGGCGATATTGTATACAAATGGTACATATGGCACTGGCATGGATGCATGTATTGCATGATGATATATGGCATGCATAGCTATATGTGTGGGATGCACACTATGTTTAGGTACACAGAGTTGCGAAGAAGGAACTAGGTGATTTAATTGTATTGAAATCACCTCAGAGTGCATATAAAAGAAAGACAAGTTGTATTCAAAGGAGTGATTCAAGGATAAGTATCAGTGTTTTATTTCAGTAGTGTATGCATGTGATTTATGATTTTGATCTATGAGGATTACAAGTGTTCTATGTTTGATAGGTTGCTATGATTTCTAGTTTTATGGTTATGTTGGGATAACATGATGTGATATTTTTATACATGTTGATTGGTTAAATTTCTATTTTGACTTGTTGTAGTTAATGCATGGATACTGCAAGAAACAAATGTTTGAGAAGAACACCAATGCATTGGAAGAACATGCATTCCTTCCTATTATTAAATACAATGGAAATTAGGAATCATAGTTAATTCACAAGAAACATTAACCCATAGATACTCAATTAATATTGTTGTTATACCATGTTATGATATTAATTGTGGTAAAAAAAATTGAAGTCTCTTCATCTGAAATCTCTTACAAAATTAATTGAAACAAATGTTATAGGTAGCAATGCAATGACATTTCTAGTAGAAATCTTATGTAACTAATATATCAAAAGATCTAATCTGGATTGCAAGATCATGGGAGCATGTAAATTCAAGGACAACTACCTCTAAACAAGGAAATAATATTGTGAGATGGAGTAATACACTCAGGATGGTGTAAACTTAAGTGGGGGAATATATAACACCCCTCCATTGTATGTAACACTCTATCGACCTAAGCTAATAAAGTATAGGTCTCATGTATAACAATGAAAGTAAATACTTTATTATTGAATAAATAAAATAATTTAATCAGTTAGAAAAATGAGACACCAAGAGATGATATTCTTTCCAAATCCCCTTGGTGAATGGGAAGGGATAATTCTTTCATGATAAGGCTTCTATATCCAATTCAATATAAGCTTAATGGATTGGATACAAATATCCATTAATTTTCTTAGCTCGAGAAAGATGCTAAGTTTAAGAAAAACATAAAAGGCTTGTAGGAGAGAAAGGCAAGATTTTACAAGGAAAAGCCTTGTGGGAAAGAAAGGCGAGATTTTATGAGAAAATCCTAGGAAAATGGATAAAAGTGCAATGATTCTAAAGGAAACCATATCATGAAAGAAGGCATTAAATACCCATTATAGAAATCAACACGAGGCAATTGATCAATGACAAGAACTCTCTGCTAGGGATTGAACTCATGGAAGTTCTAGGTTGGCTCATGGTGCTCCATTTCCCAAGTGACCTTCTTTCAGTACTTTGATCTCATTCAACTGTATGGGATGTATTGTATGTTTGAGTCTTACTCTTTATGTGGTCGAATCTGTAAGCATATGTGTATAGTTGCATGTGTTATCTTTGTTGATGGGAACTAGTGAATATAAATTAACTCAAACTGTAAAATTAATGATGGGATCATAACAGGTGATTAGGAGGTATGTGACCAATAGTATATGTGTCCCCATGTAAAGTTTAATTGTATCGAGACAACTATGTATGATGAATAAATATGTTTTAAGGTTTGCAGTTGTATAGCAAGTATATTTTTCATCAAGATGTGAATTGCATCTAGTGAGGCTAGTTTTAGTTGTTCTTCACTATGATATTAGTGCATAATGTTATCATGTTGAATGCCCATGATTTATTCTTTCCTCCGAATTGTGACGTATGCATATGAAATGATGAGGGTTGATTTTTAAGGTAGTAAATAAGTGCATTAATGGAACCTAAAATTCCACATAGTGGATCTAGTAGAGTACAATAGGTAGCTTGTAGTGTCGTGCCAAGGGTGTATGTGACAATATGTATCTTATAGTCAATGTGACTATAGTTTAAGAAGGAGATTCTTAATAGATTCAAAAAAGAAGCTTGGCCTAGTGAAGGGAAAAATCGAGATAAAAGAGCTAGAATCTAGCTCTTGCTCAATTTCCACCCATCATCCCTATTGATAGTTTTAGCAAATTTCTCAATATCAATAGCCTCTCTTAGCTTCCTATGGTGGAAATGATCTACCTTGACAATGACCTTTGCATCCTTAATGAAAACATGATGTTTATATTTCTTTGCATGCTCTGTAAGAGTTGAGGAGTGAGATCAGTTGTGCTTGATCTCTGCAACATGCTCTTGGATTCTTTGACTAATAGAGTGGTCGGTCTTCTAAATATAGGGAAGCCCACATAAACAGGGGATCGAGTAGACAAATTTCATGTCTCTGGGGTCAATAAGGTATTTAACTGATCCAAGAAAATTCTTTATGATATTTAAGGGCTTGAAAGAAGAGGAGAGATTATTCTTCTTCTTCACAATATGGGCAATCTTGTAAGTAGTCCCCTAGATAAATGAGTTGCAACTTAGAGATTGGGTCATCACTAGGAGGCTTAACCCTCGACTCTTTATGGGATCTTTGGAAAGCCTTAAGGACTTGAGACCTGTTATAGTCATTATTTCCAAAAAAAATTAAGAAGATAGGATTTTCCTTCTTCTAGGTGCATCTCATCCGAAATTCTTAAAGCACGGGTGGCTAGAATACTATGAACTCAAATGAAGATATTTCTCTATGTAATAATATTATTGAAAGCAATCCCCTTACCCCCATTATTTATGGCCTTCCAAATATTCATAAGGTTGGTGTCCCCATGAGACCTATTGTTAACACAATAGGTGGACCTACATATCGTCTAGTTAAATTCTTAGCTCAAAGACTCAAACCTCTTATTGGTTGCACTGATTCCTTTGTTAAGGACTCTGCATCCTTTGTTAATGAATTCAAGGATATTAGGTTGGAAACTAGTGATTTGTTAGTGAGTTTTAATGTTGTCTCCCTTTATACTTGTATTCCTATTCAAGGGGTTGTTGTTGTCATAAATAAGATCACTCACAATGACACTACCACATTACTTGGCCTTTGCCTCAACTCTACTTTCGTCAGTTTTCAAGGTGAGTTCTTTGAACAAACTTGTGGGGTAGCAATGGGTTCTCCTCTTTCCCCTATCGTTGCTAACTTATTCATCGAGGATTTTGAGGCTAAGGCCTTAGCTTCAACTCCATTTCGTCCTAAGAAATGGAAGAGGTTTGTCGATAATACTTGTGTCATTTGGCCTCACGGTCACAAAAAATTAGATATGTTTGTTAACCATCTTAATTCTCAATCAGACTTCATCAAATTCACAATGGAGGTTGAAGTGAATGGGTGTCTTCCTTTCTTATACATCCTTCTATTCAGGATGAATGATGGTTTTGTTTCTCACCGAGTCGTTTAGAAGAAAATGCACACAGAGCAATATCTTGATTCCAATTCTCATCATTTTCGAGTGCAAAAGCTATGGGCTCTTAGTACTTTGGTCACCGGTGCTTTAAGAATTTCGGATAAGATGCACCTATAAGAAGAGAAATCGCATCTTCTTAAATTTTTTGAAAATAATGGCTATAGGAAGTCTCAAGGCCGCAAGGCTTTCCAAGCAGCCCATAAAGATTCGAGGGTTAAGCCTCCTAGTGACGACCCAATCTCTAAGGTGAAGCTCCCATTTATCAAGGGGACTATTTTGAAGATTGCCCATATTCTAAGGAACAATAATATCTCCTCTTATTTCAAGCCCCTTAATACCATTAAGAATTCTCTCAAATGGGTTAAAGATACTATTGACGCGAGAGACATGAAAGGTGTCAAATCGATCCCATGTTCATGTGCGGTTCCCTACATTGGTGAGACCGACCGCTCTATTAAGCAAATAATATAGGAGCATGCTGCAGACATCAAGCATAACCAATCTCACTCCTCAGTTCTTATACATCATGCAGAGAAATATAAGCACCATGTTTCCATTAAGGATTCAAAGGTTATTGCGAGGGTAGATCCTTTCCACCATAGGAAGCTAAGAGAGGCCACTGAGATTAAGAAACATGCTAAAAATTTGAAAAAGGATGATGGGTGGAAATTGAGTAAGAGTTGGATTCTGGTTCTTTTATCTTGATTTCCCCCTACCCAACCCATCCTCCTTCCTGCCCCTCCCCTCGCCTTTTTTTCTTCTTAAATATTACATTTATTTTTTTATAATTATTGATTTATGAAATAAGAATAAAGTTAATCACTGTATAAATAAAAAAAATAAATACAATAATAAAGAATTTTAATAATAATTTAAATATTAATAATAAATCAATAATATATATAATAATAATTTTTTAAAAATAATTATATTTTTATTATTGCATTTATTAGTTTATCTATTAGTATGTTTTGAATATGGTATTTTTTAATAAAATTTAATGGGTTTATATATATAATATATATATATATAATATATATATATTAATAAATACATACATATTAAATTAATGGTTAATTTTATAATAGCTAGTTATTTGATTGGAATTTAGAAATAAAAAAGTATTAATTTATTAACTAAATAACTAATATCTTAATTGAGCATTCTGGTCTATTAATGAATTAATTTATTTCATAAGATTTATGGATTTTTTCACCTTTACCTTACCATATTAATGAAACTAACCATATCTATTATAATAAAATTAACCAAAAAATTATAGATATTTATTTTATACTACTCAACGGCAATGATCGGATAAAACCATTTTCAAATTAAAAACCATAAATAAAATCGAAACTGTAAAATCCGATGTTAGAAAAACAATAAAAGCGAAAAAAACAGAGTGATTATGACTTTGAACATTAGGTATATGTAATTGACAATTTTAATATTAAAATGACATAAATGAAACAATATTACATTTTATTCACATTTGAAGGTGAGGGAGCTCATATAAATTTATAATGATTGAAGAGTAGTAATATTTAAACGGAAACTTTATCAATGTTTTTAATCAAATTTTACAGTGAGACATAAAATTTTGAATTAAGAATATAACATATTTAAAAATACGGTGATTTTTAAATGATCATTTTATTTATCGTTAATATTTTGTAAACTAATAATGCGGTGAGTATATATATATATAATATATATATATATTATAATTTATTTAGAAATACTAATTAATTTTCTAAATAATAATACACAATTTGTAATATAATATTTTTTAATATCTCCCATAAGAAAACACAAATTATTGGCTGCATATTTAGCGGCTGTTTTGAAATTTTACTATTTAAACGATCATTTTAATTATCGTTAGTATTTTGTTAAACTAATAATGTGGTGTACTAATTTAAATATACATATTTAAATTATTTATAAAATACTAATGAATTTTCAAAATAATATACAAAAATTTAAATATAATATTTTTTAATATCTCTATAAATTTTTGGTATATAAAAAATTAATAAAATTTTAAATATTTTTAGATTTAAATAATATATGATTGGGTGATAATGGGTTAATAAGTATTTAATATACTTATTGTAATGTATTTCCTTATTGTTTTCCAAGGTGAGGAGAAACTATTTTTGGCAATTTTGTTATTTTTGGCTCAATGAAATTTTGATGGAAGAACTTAAGAGAAAGTGGTGGATGTGCTTTTTAGTGGATTTTGCGGGGAGTGACCCAACCAAAATATGCACCCTTTGGAGGCAGCTCGATTTTCCTAAGTGGGGGATCAAAATATTTGATGGGACCCATGTGGGAACCAAGGGAGCAAGAACAAATATAATTTCATTATTGCTTTGGTTGTTTAGCTAAGCTACAAGTGTTGTTCAGCACAAGAGCTTCCCAATGAGTGAAGCTCATCTCTCTCTTTGGTGGACTTTGAGTGCCACCCTAGGAGGGATTTCTTTCACGTTAGAGACAGAGAGAAGGTCACCTAGTAGTGGAGTACGCTACCTTGGCCAGGAAGGATGCAGTTTTGGAGAAGCTCGGAACGTAGTGGGAGAAACTACGTGTTTGGTGGAGTAAGGGAGTCAGGGAATTAAGTTAGGAAGGTTGTTGGAGGTGTTCACATCGAGTTCCCATGTAGGAGATGAGAGATAACAGTAGGAAGGCCAGTCAAATGCCGAGGTCGAGCTGTTGGTCAAAGGGATTGCATCATCTTCACTCAGGACTGTGTAGTCACTAGTGGGGGTCACTTGGAAGGAGGCTTAATAGGAGTATTTAGGAGACGGGTTTTGGGAAAATTATTTGGGAGTCTGATTTGGGGAGGTTTCCAAACTTTGGGGAAGCAATTTATAGTATTTAAAGTTATAGGCAATGAGTTACAGTATTGGAGGAGGGTCAATCCCCAAGGGGTTGAATTTGGAGGGTGAAAACTAGAGAAAACCCTTTCTGGGTTTTTATGGGTTTTTCACAAGGATCAGAATCCTAAATTTACAAAATTTTCTGGCTAGTATTAAGGCGCCAAGTCATCTAGCACTATAGAAAAACTAGGCTAATCCCCTAGGGGTTGGATTTGCAGGCTACAACTAGGGAAAACCATTTCTCGGTTTTTGTGGGTTTTTGGAGTAGAGTACATCACCACTGTTAGAGAAATTTCTAGGTTGTTTTGAGGGGGTGAATCATAGCTTGAATTTAGCCAACAATGTAGTTTTGAGTGAACAATGCAGTTTTCTTAGAGCAGCAAATTCACAGCAGTTGGGCACTTCATATCGATCACCTGAGGCTTGTAGTTTACCTTGTGCAAGTCCAAGTGCACCTCATCCAACATTTATTGTACTCCGGTTTATTTGTTAATGAAAAATGAGCCGACTTGGGTGTTGACGAGATATTTCTGTTCATATGTTCCTTACTGAAATAAAATTTTACCCTAAATATTATTACTTGCCTTTTTTATCACTGCAAATCTTCAATTAGGGATATTACACTTATGGATAAAGAAAATCAATAGTATTTTAATTTAACGATGCATATGGATTTAGTAAATAAAATGAGAAGAAATAGTGATTAATTATAAGTGTGGTTTGAGTAATTAAAATTGCAATGGTTTAGAAAGGAAAGTAAAGAGGAAGAAAGCATGATCACCATTAGTAAGAAAAAAGTGGACAAGATCATCATTTTTATTATTTTCTGTTAATATCATAATTAGCCTATACAACCTTAGAAAAGGTAAATATCATTATTCATTTAGAATTTTTTATGATAAAAAAGTAGTGAGGAAATCATTTTAATATTATCATGGTTTTGGGGACTTAGGAGGTTAGGAATGTCGACATCATAATACTTTGAAATCAAGTTCTAATTTAGGTATATGTAAGGAACTTTAGGAGAAAGTGTCCTTCGTATTCAGCCCTCATGGTGTCACAAAGATGACAAATTCTTGAATCCCATGGTGTTCTAACAATTCTCAAGACACAATTTAACCATGTGGTTAAAGAGAGTTGGTTCATATTTCATCAATGTTAATCTCTACTATTTGATTGTTAGAGTTGAAAGATACTTTTGGTCTTTTAGATTATAATTCTTCACCTCCTTGTAGCATATTAACTTACTTTATAATGTCTTATTGATCCTAAAATTCTCTTCAGATTTATATGTAATAATATTCTAAATATTATGAATATCATGTAGGATAACATCTTCCTCTATCCTCTAATGATTTAGCTAAGAGTTGGTATCTTGAAGCCATCATTTCAAAAGCCACTTATGATTGACTATAATTGGAAGTTGTTTTGGGAATCCTCCTATCATCTGTCATTTATCTTTTGGTTTTAAATCGAGTACTTTACCATGGTCATGCACTAAATCGGGGATAGTCTCTTCTATGCAAAGTTTAGGATGATCTGAATTACAATTAGTATTAATATTTCCACTTACAAAATTCTTTTGGATCCATTCTTTCCATCACCAATATTCCCTTTAAATATTAGATCACCAGACTTCACATTAATATACGAGGAGTGATGACAATATCAAATATAAGTTTTTTCCTTTTCCCATTAGCAAAGCTCTGTTAATTTCTAATTGTTTTCAACCCCAATATAATATTTCCACCTTCCATTTATCCTTTTATCAATAGTATAGTTCTAATTGCAATTATGATTAATATTAGGTGCCAGATAATTGAATGATTCTAGTTCATGCAAAAATGTTTCATCATGTATGAAAGTGTTGAAGTGATCTTATGGTATAAGGAAATCATATCCTTTTTTTTTTGTATATTTGAAATCATTCCCGTAAGAGAAAAAATTCCTCAAGAATTCTTAAATTATTACTAAGGCCATAGGAATACTTTGATAAAATAACAATATCATGTACATAAATAATAATAAATGTAATGACTATACTAGCATGTGTTAAACATGTACATCTAGCTTTTTCTAAACAAAATTCTAACTTGTAAGTGTAATTACCAAAGAGAGAGTGGGATAGGGGACAACCTTGCTTGATTACTATGTTAAAATTTGTTCCCACCATCCCTCAATGTTCCTAAATTTGGAAAATACATGATCATATAGCCTTACAATAGCAACTCTTAGCTCATAAAGGAAATTATCTCTTCTAACCTATTCAAAAGGTTAGTATTAAGCACAATGTCAAAAACTCTACTGAAATAAATGAAAGAAAAAATAATATTAGTTTTATTGCTATGACGGTCTTCCATACTAATACTTAGTGTAACAAGATGATCCACAAGTGACATTACATTCCTTGAACCTTGCTTCTCCTTTGGCTCTTTCTCAATGAATTTCAACCCATATGCTTATCCTTTTTCCTCAAATACCATTGTAAGTATTGAATAATATGTGGATAATCATAACGGTCCTATTATTAGAGGGACTACATATATCCCCACATTAAAAAAAAAAAAGTGAAGCTTTGGGTCTAGGGTTTAGGTAAGCCATTTTTAAATATTAATTGAAGACATTTTATATATGAGGGTTAAGGATATGCCCTTCTTTTCTTAGCATCTCTACTTGGTATCCTTTATTGTTCTTCAATTTATTTTTTTCTAAGTTGGTACCTAAAGTTATGTCCTCTATAGAAAACACTTCATCCTCTACATGAAAATTTGAAATTTTATGCACAACAATAAGGTATTGATAAATATTTTTTATGTAGGAGTTCAATTCCTCTAGGGGAATCATATTATTACAAGTCAAAACTTACCACCAAGATATCCTATGATTTATCTTTCATATATGGATAAACTTGCCTTGATATATAATTGGGTAGTTAATTTTCTTTCTTTATCTTAGAGCTTTATATCTTTCTACTTGATCAAATTTTAGTAGCTTACTAGAAGAATCTTCAATAGATTTCCTAGCAGCACTGTAGTTATTATCATACCAAGGGTTAGTTGTCCTATTTTTATTTTTTTGCTAACAACTTAATAAACAATATGTTAATGGAATTAGAGAGGTTTGCCATAAAATTATGATGGACGTCATCAATATTATACTTATATGACAAAGGAAATAATTCACTATTTAAGTACATTAACAAAATATAAAATTTATTTTTATCGAAAGGAAAGTTTATTTGGTTACCAAAATGCCCTCAATGGAGTTTTTGTGCGTGCATAAATTTAGGGATAAGGAAAATGATTTATGATAGAATCCAATCTTGTTATTATTTAAATGGTTTAAATTTAATATTTGGTTATATTTAAGATATCTAAAATCACATAATCTATGACACCATTGGCAACCCCTTCTATATGAATTCATCTAGCAAGAATTTGGACATTTCATTTGACCATTGCAAATTATTGGATTTGGAGAGCTAGAAAACCTAATTGGTTCAAAAATAAATAACCTATTGCCAACATATTCTTATTTAATTTTACATTTTAATTGATGAAAGGCCCTTGTTTAATTTAATGGGATTAGGGTTGGAAGTAGTACTCGCATGAATATCTTGATTAGTTTTAGATAAGTCATTAAATTCTCCTAGTAGAAGGATACTACACTCATTTCTTAGGGTGAAAATATCTTGTTCTAATTTTTTGTAGGGATAGTTATTATCTACATTTGTTTTCCTATAAAAGGTAAAATTGATAAGTGCAAAGTAAAATATTTCTATGCATATCTTCCTATCATTGATATAAGAAATCTCCATCCATATGTGTTGATTAAGAGGTTATTACGAACATAAATGAAAAGATAAATACTCATTTTAATGTAAAACGATATACCTCCCATCACCCTATGTAAGGATTTCATATTCCAACAATAATCAAAATTCCCTAGAGTGATGGACCTTGAATTCTTCCTTCTCAAAATTTTGAACCAAAAATATAATATCAATTTTTGTGAGTACCAAACTTAATATAGTTTCTTTTCTCTATGGAAAACCATAACAATACCATGTAATGATCTAGAGTGTACTAGATTTCTATTTATTATTACATTTTTTTGTTTATGTCGTTATTAATAGTTTCTTATTCCTAATTATTTCTCAGTTTCCTTCCTTCCTCTTTCTTTGACCTTTTAATCCTCCTTCCTTGATTTTTACTACTCTTGTATGATAACGTCTTCACTTATAAGTATTGATGATTCTTTAAAGTTTTTTTTAAAATGTCATATTTATATTATTATAGATTATATTAAGGAAAATAAACCTATATTTATGTTCAATCATTTTTCCTAACCTCATTTCCTCTATTAATTAAGTAGTTATAACTTTTTATTCATTGTTCATTTGTTCCTTCAATATTACTGGAATGTATTTATTTTTATACTTTTTTATAGCCGACATAGTGAGGTTCAAAGATCTTTTGTTATGCTCATAATAGATATTAGGAAAAATATATTAGGAGTATATATATAAGAGGTTTATATCAGTAAATGTGCACTTATCGTACCTAGTAAACATGGAACATAACTTTTATTGAAAAGGTGTATAATACGGGAGAAAAGAACTAAGTTTTTAGAGGTAGAAAAATAATTAAGACTACTATTTAACAATCCCACATGTAAATTTTTATTCTATATTTTATATATGTTGGAATTCAGGCACAACAAATAAATAAACACAGAATTAACACAACAGAAGATCAAACACATAGAACACGGCTATTAACGTGGTTCACCCAACCAATCTAGGCTACGTCCACCAAACATAGGCATCAGGAATATATTAATAAAAAATTTGGAGATTACATCAATGAAATCCTCACACTCTCTCTCCCAGCTATCCGTATGACAACCTATTTTATAGTGGAGAGAATCTAACTACTCTCACATCAAATTTAGGATGCATTAATTTGCTCCCAACAACCTGGAGATAATCCAGCAACAGATTTCCTATTGTTGTCACCTACAGAGATTTCTGCCTATTTTAGTTAAACAGAAAATCTCAACAGAATAATCATCACATTATTTAAGAAACACAATCATTATATCATCTAAGAAATAATAAAAGAAATACATACATAATTTTATACAAATTAAACTTGCAAAAGGTATCTACACATATTATCTAATTAGCAAAAACATAGCCATCGTATCACATAAACAAACAAAAAAAATGTTTTCAGTTAAACAAATGTTATTTTAAGTCTCTTTTCACATTTAAATAAACAACCACATACAGTTCGCATGGCTTATAAAAATAAAACAATTCTA
>APFE030154953.1:88009-107977 GCA_000404065.3 Pinus taeda | reverse complement strand
AGTTGTATGCTTCCAATCCCAACAATATTACTTGTTACATCATTACCCATGTACACAACACCATCATCAATTGATCTATATGTTTTAAACCAATCTTTATGTATACACATGTGGTTAGATGCCCGGAATCTAACAACCAATGTTGATCATGTTTTGAAGCATTAACAGACAATACCTCATCACTCATACCTGAAACTGAACCTGTATCTGTGGTATTGGCTTCCTTCTTTTCTGTCGAAGAGCCCTCTTTATCAGCCTGCTTTCGCTTCCAACAATCCTTTTTCAGATGTCCAGCCTTGCCACAATGCCAGCACTTCGCCTTGGGCTTCTTTTCTTTGGACTTCGAACGAGAGTTGCTATGCTTTCCACCGGAGTGTCTCTCTCGTGAGAGACCTCTGGCCATCATTACCTCTGACATCGATGTGTCTGCATTCGACCTCTTCCTTGTCTCCTCAGCCAACAAGGCTCCAACAACATCGTCAAACTCAAGAATATATGATGTACTAAAACTTATGGAAGTAACAAAATGATCCCAGGATTCAGGTAAAGAACATAATAATGTTATCGCCTTATCCTCTGAATCAAATTTTACATCTAGACTGTTTAATTGTACCAACAAGGTATTAAAAACATTCAGGTGATCAGCAATTGAGGTACCTTCTTTCATCCGCAAACTGTAAAGCTGCCGTTTCAGGAGAATTCGGTTTGTCAAAGATTTCGCCATGTAGAGCTTCTCAAGCTTCGACCACAGGCCTGCAGCGGTTTTTTCTGACACAATGTTAAACAAAACATCGTTCGCCAGACATAACCAAATTCCGCTCAGAGCTCTAGCATCCATCTCATCCCATTCATCCTCCGTCATGGAAGCAGGTCTTTTGTTTTTCCCCAACAGTGCTTTCGCCACACCTTGTTGAACCAGCAGATCGTGCATCTTCACCTTCCAGATCTCAAAATTATTCTTGCCATTGAATTTCTCAATTTCGAATCGGGCACTTTGATTTTTGGCCATCTTGTATCAGCAAAACACAGTAATCTCCAAAAAAAATCCAACCAGCAATTTAAAAAAAAAATTGTCTATGCCTTTGTTTTTGCTCAACAAAAAACTGCCTATACCTTTAAAAAAAAAAATCTTCCCTTCTCAAAAAAAAAAAAATTCTGCCTCTTCCTTTGTTTTACCCACAAACATCAACGGACTTTCCAAAAAACATATGGGTGATTCATACCAAACACTACATCATTTGCAATGCAAACTTTTATACAATTTAGTGCAAAAAGAACACACGGTCATATATATGGTCTTCAAAATATATATATCGCCCTTTGCACACCAAAATTACATATAAGTCCCACGCCAACAGTCACATATATCCACGTTGTAATCAATATCCGCGCTGGTTTATTAAACCTATGTATCAAGCTGTAAGCACATATATCCGTGCTGTTTTAATACATATATCCATGCAGATTTAAAGCATACCCACACTGTTGGTATAAATAAAATACCCACGTTGTTTCTTGAAATCAAACCCACGCTGAGTTTTAAATGCATCCAGCCCGTTTTAAATCAGATTATGAACAGGTTTCATTTTGTATCATGGCATTCGGGCAAATAAAAAAACAAAACGCGCGGGGGCTGCAATTGTTTTATAAGAAATGGTTGTCTGTTGCGGCAAACACCAACAAACACCAACTAAAAAACCAGACTTTGCGAGACTGAACACAACCCAACCCTCAGATTTATGTATGAGTGCGCACAAGGTAAACACGCACCAGCGATTTAAACAAAGGAACGCACCACTCAAAAAATCCAAATTCAAATGAGTTTTAACTTGTTTCCACAGCAATTTAAAAAACAGCAATTAAAATACCAGGTTAACAACGTATTTCTTGTAGAGCCCCTTTCCAGCAACGTGCTTTCCAATTTCTGGCAATGCGCTCTCCACGCACCAACAGCAACAACAACCAGAGAAAAACTTCTCCACCCCAGCAACACCAGCGCTCCACCTCCAAACTGTGCATCTCCTTCAGCACCTCACCTCCAACATGCTCTGATACCAATTGTTGGAATTCAGGCACAACAAATAAATAAACACAGAATTAACACAGCAGAAGATCAAACACATAGAACACAGCTATTAACGTGGTTCACCCAACCAATATGGGCTACGTCCACCAAACATAGGCATCAGGAATATATTAATCAAAAATTTGGAGATTACATCAATGAAATCCTCACACTCTCTCTCCCAGCTATCCGTATGACAACCTATTTTATAGTGGAGAGAATCTAACTGCTCTCACATCAAATTTAGGATGCATTAATTTGCTCCCAACAACCTGGAGATAATCCAGCAACAGATTTCCTATTGTTGTCACCTACAGAGATTTCTGCCTATTTTAGTTTAAACAAAAAATCTCAACAATATAATGATATTGTATGAAAAAAATCACAAACACACCAATACACATATATAAAACACGAATATACTCTATAGGATAATACGACAATATGTTCATGTAAGTACTATTTCTAAAACCATAATATTTATGTCGTCTTGTTGAACATAAATTACACCTTGTAGCTCATAACTATACTCATAGATACAAATGGTAACATATCTATTCTAATCAAATTATTCTATTTGTAAGCTTAATGCATATCTTTGTTTTATATAACAATAATGAAATGTAGCTGACCAATTATCCCGACCCTCGACAAAGAGTTAAACCCATACATTTATAGCATTAATATTATGATACAACCATAACCTATTTTAAATATTCAACTTTAATATAACCTATCAATAAGGAAATAAGTTAAACTTTATTTATTATAATCCTATACTTTTATTAATCATTCTTTCAAACATTCTTTCTATCATCGAAATGATTTAATGGTATCATAAGAGGGTTCATTTACAACTAGAGAGGATTAGGGTTGGAACCATTACTCATAATATTGGGTTGATTAATTGTATATGTATAGTTAAAGTATTTTATTAGGATGAGAACACCTTCATTTATTAGGTTATTTTCTCCTAGGAGAACTACAATGATTCTATGGAATGATGTAGATTGTAATGAATTTCTAGTTAGAATGATATATTTGGTCTATGTTCTTGTAAAAAACTTTTTATTCCTAATTATTTCTCATTTTTCTTTCTTCTTGTCTATTTTAACTTTTTGAACTTCAATATTTCTTGGTCTTCTAGGATGAGGCCTTCTTTAATTCTTTAATTCAGAGAGATTTAAGATCTTATTGATTCTTAATTGTGGGAACTAGGCTACGCGAGATCCTTACATCTATACATAAGTTATTTTTTCATTGTCAACTTATAACCTTAGATACGGGGTGGCTCTAATGTACGGATATTAAGTGAAATGGTAATTTAGCCAACCACCCCTACGTGTGTTGGGAGGGAACTATGAAAATTTCACAATTTTCCTGTTAATTCTTGTATTATTTCACCACTTGGATACCTCAAATATAACATGCATTGCGTATGACATAGTATGAAATCATCAAATATGAAATATTATGCATAATAACATAAGAAAACAAAAATATAATTATGCACAAGTAAATGCACATAATATCCAACCTATAAAACAAATAGAGTAGAACACTTATATTTTATTAATTATTTGTAACACACATAACCCCTCTATGTCACCTTAAGTAGGTGTAGAATATGAATTGTTTTCTTATTTTTCTCGTCTCAAACCCCACTTATAATATGTGCAACATGTTCAACTCATTAATAGTTTTTTGGTGATATCAATATCACCCCGTTATGCGTTTAATGAATAGTTATATGACCCTTTTAAAATATCGTCTATTTTGTCCTAGTCAACATCCATACATCATACATCTGACATCTAAAAGATGAAATGTCACCTTAGGTTCATATGTCCATTTGGTATTTGTTCCATCTTAGCTCTAGAGCCATTATCCCTACCATATCATTTTCAATCTCTCCAATTAAGTCCCTTTGAAATTAATTCGAATGAGATTATGAATTAATTGATCAAAGAATACATAAGGTTTATATATTAAATATGTATAAAATATGTAAATGTAATTATGGAATAAAATATCCCATGTATAACTCCCACAACAATTGAAACATTCTCATACCCCAGTGCGTACCCCAATGCAAAAATGGGCCAATCAAGTAGAATAGTCTGAAATATTATGAGGATATAAATAGTTATTAATTAATAAAATGGGCCAATCAAGTAGAATAGTCTGAAATATTATGAGGATATAAATAGTTATTAATTAATATTAGTTTTTCACGGAATAACTCAGCAAATTTTATCAATACATGGTTTTGACCCAATCCACCAATTGGTTACATTAGATTATTATATTTACTTTATGAAGTTTTTGTGTATTAGCAAATCTAATTGGAAAAAGTCCCAATACCACTAGTTTCTGAATTGAATGGTGAATTCCACCTCCCGCATGTCAATTTCTCAATCATTTATCTACAATTCAACACTCAATTACATCGATGAAGGATGTTCAACTCTATTAAAATGAACATCAAAGTTATATGCAATGTCATGGGTTTGAAACTCTAGTTTCTGTTAGTGTTGTATGACAACAAATTTGGCATTCATATCAATGTGATCAACCTTGATAAATATTGGCATAAGGGGAAAATTTATTTTGGAGGATGAAAATACCTTTATGTCATAATAAAGTCCCACATAGTCCAATGATTGATCAATCATCAACTTAGTTTGGTATCCTTGTAAAGATATACCCTACAAAATATTAGTGTGACATGCCATGCATATATACCTATTCTTTAATGATGAGATGGCTACATTATTTTTTTATGATATTTTTTGTGCCTATGCAATTGGATTATCTTGGATGAACGGTTTTGGGTGTTCGTTTTAAACATTTACAGATAATTGGTTGAAACAAATTCTTATAAAAATAGAAAATATGCAATAATGCCCACAATAATATAGAGATTTCAACCTAGAAGCACAAACTAGGAGAACCCTAAATATTTTTTTAATATCTAATCTCTTTACAATGTTAAATCAAAATATGCATATATCACATTATTGAAAAATTTTCAATCCATTAACCCTGTATTATAATTCAATTTTCCTTCGTTAATAAAAATTACGAAGTTATGGGAAAACCACCATGAACAAGAAAAATATTAAAAGTAAAACTCATGTGCTATAAACCACCAAAGGAAGATGAAAATATTCACCCAAAGTTTTTTTCAGAGATGGTTCTTGAAGACATTGGATAGGGTGCACCATTTCCCTCTTTATAATTCTCCTACTACACCATGTGTAGCAAATCACACCTAGTGATAGTCGTCTAAAGAAATTAAAACATACGCAATATTGGGAAGGGAATATGCATGTATCATAGAATGGTATGTTTATGTGGGTGGTTGTGTGCATAGCACACGCCATGGTGTAGCCCACCTACACACCATACCAGAATTTCATCATTCCATGTTGTTTGTTTTTAAACACGTGTATATAAAGTCATCCAATGTGATTCATTATATCATTTCCATCCATATTGATGGTTTAAGAGTGAAAAAAATGAAGGAATCAACTTGTAGGAGGAGTTTTATTCATGGAAATATTTGTGAGAAATGGGGTCTAAAACCTTTTGGGGGTAGTTTTAGAATTTAAATGATGTTTTCTTAGGGTATATATTTCTTTCCTAGATATTGGATAATATGATTATATTCTACATTTTAGTACATTTCCAATGGTGCAATAATTCCATTTATTGTAGCTCATATACAAAATTTATGCCCTCTGAAAGTTGACCTATCATGATTGGCCATCATAATTTGAGAGGATGTCATGCTAGCCCTGGTCACCTATGGAAAATGTGATAGCCACATGGAAAATTTCAATAATACTCTGGAAGGGTAACTTTTCAATTCAGGTTAAGGGTTAAACGTGTTAAACCTAACCCCTATTTGGCTATCGTACCATGTTATAATTAGGCCATTAAGAGTAAGAAGGGTTCCATTCAATTTGCTTGCATTTCATTCCACAATAGATTTGAGTAGCTGAGTGCAGATAGAGAGAGAGCATATGAGAGGGGGTTTTGTCTTAGTTAGTATCCCATAGGTCATAGGTCTTAAGAAACATCATAAATAATACCTTCCACTTAGTACTTGCATTACTTTTATTGCAAACAAAAAAAGAAAAAAGAAACCTCTCCTTCTAGCTATGTTTTCTCCCTTAAGGGTTTCCTAGAGCATACCTTTCTATTCAGTGTGGATTTTCAATGATTATATTTACCTATACTCTATTTTTTTCCTATTACACATTGCATGCATAAAGAAAAAGACAATAATACGAAAATTGCAATATAAGAGGAATTAAACCTTCATGTTATAGATTTTAGTTTATTTTCACATATTTGTTGCAGCAAACTATCCAATAGAATATCCATGATAATTTCATTATCATAGTGATATTAAAGCAGGCTTCCTTGGAAATTTTGGCCGAAGTTGTAGGGTATCATACTAGTTTAACAATAAAGTCATAAAACCCCAACCTTGGCTAAGATATTAGTTTATGATAACCTTCTACATTTGGTAGAGGAGAGGTTCTTAAGTATGAAAGCACAAATCACAAATATAAACCATATTATGAACATCATCATCATCACCCTAACCAATAATCCTAGGATGATCAAAGAATATGGATGTTCTAAATAAAAGCTTAGGTTAAACGCAAAAACAGGGCAACCGAGATGAAGTAGAAATGAGCATAAGAAACCTGGAAAAGAGAAATCAAGTGCAAGCACTCTAAATCATTCATAGATGGAAGAAAAGGTTGATATGAAACGATATGAAGGTAAGTTATATTCTTTGAAATAAAGTCATGTGTTGTATTTCTTGGCATTATGGTGGGATCACATGTTGGCATTAATGTCAACACACTAGTAGTGGCCTTCCTTGTGATGATGAGTTGTTGGTGTTACAATTGATTCGACCAATATTTAGAGCTTGCATTGTTGGTGAAATCATGATTGTAGGTACTTGGCATGATGGATGTAGAAGGTTTGGTGTAGTGAGGAAGATATGGGAAAAGATTTTGAAGCCTTCCCCAAATTGAGTTACCAAAGAACATGTATTTTCACTATGGCCCTTGAGTTACAGGATTGTTTCTTTCTTCTATAAAAATTTGGTACTCCAGTAATTCACGACTACCACCAAAATTTGATACTTAGATAATTCACCAATGAATTGATAATGGTCAAGTGAATTGATTAGGTCAAGTACATTTAGTTGATTGGTTAAGTCAAAGTGGATCACATTGGATTAATTGTTCATTGAGATAGTGGATTGATCCAGTGAAGCACTTGATCTAGTTATGGTCAATATTGCCAATAAAAGTATGAACACAATAATTATTTTAGTAATAGAAGATATGGTCTTCTTGTTCCATTTAAATTGGTTAACTAGGTGTAATCAAATTAATGAAATGAGCATGGATCTAGTGAGATTTTTGAGGTGGTTGATTTGATCTAATGTAAGCATCGTACATCACTAGAAAAGGTGTCGATTTATAATGTGGATGATTGTTATGTTAGTAGTTAATATGATCACTAGAGATGTGAATGCATTGAAGACTTGGGTGTAGTGGCTTAGTGGACTTCCTAACAAATAGTTTATAAATATCTTGTTGTGGATCATGGAAAGTTTTAGATCATGTGGGTTTTATAGGAAGAGAATATATCTCTTATCTCTCCCTCAATGTAAAAGCTACTATTTTGTAGGTGCTAAAGGAGGGACATTATTATATGAACAAACAATCTATATATAGAGAGGGTGTATTATGGTGGCTATGTGCATGTGAAATTAGATAGAGTGCATATGCATAGATATGGCATGGTGCAAGGGAAGGTGTGCATATAGAGTAGATAGAGACATAGAGTTTTATATATACAGTGAATGAGATCAAGGAATATGTGTTTGGAGAGAACTTCCTATTCACATAATGCAAAATAATAAAATAAGATATACCTATTTGCAGATATCATAGATAGAGAGCAATTGATGTGACAATTTCTAGACATGATATGTAGCAAAGGAAGTATTTGAGTATAGTGTGCACCTGTAGCTCATGAAGTGAGGGGTGATCAAAGTGAAATTGGATACTGGTGCACATGGAAAGAGTTTTTGATTTTTTGGTGCATTATATAGAGCTCGGAGATAGAGAAAATTGATCCAAGGAGTTTGAAATAACATTGTTGAATAGAGTATATTATATGCAAAGGTCAATACATGTAGTATTGTATTGAAATAATTGCTTTGCAGGGAGTATATGCCATGTTTTTTGTATTTGTAGTACTATTTCCACTTCTAGGATTTATTTATTATTGAGTGGATGAGTCTTGTACGGAGTCATTATGTAATATGTCTATTTAGCCTTGCATGCTAACATGTGTCTAGTGTATTGATAAGAGTGAGAGACGCAATGTGTATGGAATTATATGTTGATATGTGTCAATTTATGTATATGTTGTTGAAGCCATGAGGATATAATATGGTTGAGCGAGATATATGTTGTTGATAGGATTATAGTTTGAGTTGTTGTTGATATATTTTATGAGTAGAGTTGTTGATGTGTGATAGAATTGTTTTATGTTGAGGATTTTGTTTGCGGACCAATCTGAAAATGAATGAAGTAGTGGCCAATAGAGTCTGAGGAGGTTGCGGCCTCAATAAAGTGGTGGATTTCAATGATAGGGGAAAGTGGCCCCTTACTAGTAGTGAACAACAAATAACTGATAGGGAGTTGGGGATTTCTAGCTAGTGGTGGCCAATAAAATATAGTAGGGGTTATGTCTCCTAAAAGGTAGTGGATAAATAAACATTATAAATAAATTTAATGATAGATAATAAAATTAAGAGAATAAATGAAACAACAGTAGGGTAGTTTTTCTCCACTTGAGGGTTTCAACTAGATATCTTCGTGTCCTATGGTTTGGATTATCATGTTGTTCACCTGTTGATTTTTTTTATAAGCTTACATGTTCAAATATGTTGTTTTATGTTGGGCTATTAATCATTTAATATATTGGAAAAAACATAAAATTGTATAAACCATATCACTATTGATTCATTCCCTCCCCCGGCTCAATAGTGATATCATTACAACAATTAGTATTAGAGTAGGTTTCCCCTAGTGCAACTTTACTACTTGAGAGTATATCGAAGACCCATGGCCAAGAATAAGAAGAAGATGTTTGAGAAGAATATTAGTAAATAGGAAGCTAATAATTCATATCCAGAAGAACCTGTTTTTGTTGATTAAGGATGTCAAACATAGTCAACAAGGAATTTCAAGTAGCACATTTGGCTTCAATTATAGACATCATGGTCATTAAAGATCTAGATGCCTCTTTCTTGGTACGAACAATGGTGATGATATCCTTGACAATATGGAGCTAGAGGATGATAATATTTCATTTGAAATTGAGTCTTAAAATGCAAAGGTAGCTGATATTGAGATGGATAAATCATGATCATAATGTTTTGAGGATGAAGAACAAAGAATAATAGTGGCACTGGAAGCTATAATTAAAAGACTCACAACTAAGAACAAGAATCATCAAAATTTACTATAGTTTTTTTATTAGAGGGAATCTCCTTTCAAAGAAGAAATCATCACATCAACAACTCAAATGGAAAATAAAGAAGAGTTCAGGAAGGAATGAAGAGGCAGTGTAAGGAAAAAGAATGTTAATGCAAAATATTGGAAGTTCAAGTGTTTTCATTGAGAATTTTTCTAGAGAATAAAAGAACTCAATTTAATTTGGAAAGGATCATTAAAATTATTACCTTAGTCAAATCAGATCTCACTCTGCACAAAGAATAAACAAGTTAAGCAGCAACCAGAAACAAATCAGGAAATGGTCGTAGTGAGAGAAACAAGAAAGAAAGCCAAAAACAAAACCAACAATAAAAGAGTGACAAAAGAAAAGGACATCCATAAAGAACACATGACAATGCTCTAGTTGTAAAAAAATTGGATATATGGTAGTAGATTGTAGAATCCAAAAGATTAAACCATCCTACCAGGACATGCAGTAGAAGATGCATTCAGCTAGAAATCCCTGTTAAGCAAACAACCAAGTAAGATTTGCTTCATCATGAACATCATCTTCAGCCAAGTATAACATTTCCTTTTATGGTTACTACTGCTCATGCAATGATTTTGACCATAAGGTTATCGATTGCAATACTTATGAAAGGAACAAAAGGTTGATTAGTAGGAGATATGAGACTTTTCTCCTATTCTGAAGTAACATAAGTTCTTACAGGTGTGACAATATTGGCCATATGGCCAACCATTATAATTTTCCCAAGTTCTTAAGTCCATATAGTGAAAATGTAAAGATCATTCAAAAGAAACAAAAGAAGAGGACAAAAGGAGATTCACGTGTTAGATATTAGACCATGAAATTTTGTAGGAATAAGGAGGAACAATAGGTTGCATGGAGAAACATAGGGATTCATGGTTCAGGGGGAGCACATGGAAGCCCCTTGAGAATGCATGAAGAATAATTGGAAATGAAACCATAGAAAAAGTAGTGTGTGTGGATAGATCTCCATGTTAGGAAGGAGGTGTATGAGCTCAGTGGGAGCTTCATGAGGTTTGAAGGTTTGGCTATTTATTTATGATTTATATTTTTTTCAACTTGATATCTATTGGTTAAACCATATAAGATTGATGATAATATTCGATCAGTTTTCATTTTTAAACTCTAATGATGTTTTTGAAGGCATGGTATCCAAGCATATGATGCCATGTCCACGCTCGAGGGTCTTATCTAGTATGAGCTAGGATTACTTCTATTTATTTGACTAATGTAGTTATTACTAAATATGATGAAAACATATGTTGTGGGATCCTTTTAGTTTTATATTATTGAATGATATATGCAACTATGTTTTTTAATCAAGTACTGCCAAAATGTTCCATTGCCTTAGATTATGTTAGATTGGACTGTTGATCATTATCCTTTTGCTATTGGTCACAGGATACACACAAATGACACATGTTCAGAGAGTGAATATCAAATTCTTCCATTTTATTACGAGATTTTTGGAAATATGATACTTTTCGAGGAGCTCATTATCTTTTTGATGCTATATCTGACATGGCATTATTGCAATGGTTATTAGTGCTCCATGTGGTGGAGTGCATGTTGATCATAAGAGTCTTGCATACCCTTGATGATGTTTTAGTTTGATAAGTGATGATCGATTATGCATTGGACTTGGTGTAGTTAGGATCTCCATTGCTTATGTGCTACCTCATAGTATTGTAAGTATTTCTTATCTAGATGCCATGCATTCTCTAAGTGAAGATTTGTTATTGCTACTTCATGTATATCCTCGTTCTCATATTATTTCTAGGAAGTGTTAGTATGCTTGCATGGGAAATTTTGTATGTTGTTAGCGCTCAAATGGTGAAGAATTGGTGTATTTGACTAAGTGTGACAACTCATATTACGCCATGTATAGTTTCCATTAATGTATGGTGAAGAGAGAACAAGTTTTATATGTTTTGAAGCGAGTGTGTGACTGTCAGGATTACATTGCTATAATGAGGAACAAAATGATGATGCTGCATGGTTTTTATTGTGTATGGTTGTAGTTATTTATATTGTTCAACTGATACTGACTTGTGACTAGTATGTAGATGGATTAGGAGATGATCATCTTGGATCTATGCTATGTTTTTGTTAGTTTTGTAAAAATGAGGGTTCTCCGTTATTTGTTATTTCATGCATTATTTGCTTCACTACTCACGGATGATGTTGCTTATTGAGATACAATTAGGGTTTAGTGTTGATGTTACTATTGGACAAGATATTTTGTTAGAACGATTGAATTTTGGCTATTGCATTGAGAGAATGTTGTTGTATTGTCTCATATGTTATTAGTGATGCCATGTTATGTTGCTTGTTGATTTGTTCTCTAAAGATAGGGTTTATGTTGTTATAAATTGTTGATTCTTATAGATGAGATAATGCCTATATTGATGAGGAGGGTTATACAATCCCCTATGTATATTGTGTTGTTAAATACCTTGCTATATCACCTAGATGTTTAGCGAATTGTGCCATGTATTTTCATGATATATGGAGCTACGGTTTCTCAATTTAGTGTGATGATGGTGCATTTGGTCTGATTTATAGTCTATAGGAAAAATAATTATATTGTTGATATAGAGTAGAGTATATATAGTTTCTCATTGGTGCTATGTATTATTATTAAATTTTTGTTGTTGTGAAGAACACTCAATGTTCTCAGTGATGTAATGTACTACTAACTAAACATGTAATTCTAAGAGAGGTTATTGATGAGATCCTGTTAGTCAAAGCATATGAGAGGAAATAAGTTATTGGGCTTGATTTGTTGCTAAGTTTCAAATAGAGATAAGTAAGAATGTAGTTGGGATGTTGTTTGCTAATTAGTTGTTTTGTAGCTAAATGTTGGCATTTCTCATCCAAAGAAATTCCCATTTCCATTGATGTGAAAGGTGGAGATAGAAAAATCTGAAACCTCGGTGTTTGCAGGAGGTTTCCATCAATAACAAAGGGGAATAATGCTAGTGCTATGGAAGGTTAGCATGTTGGAAGTGATGTCAACCTTGTGGTAGTGGCCCTCATTGCATTGATGAGTTGTTTTTGTTACAGTTAATTTTACCAATGATTAGAGGTTTTGTTGTTGGTGATATCATGGTTGTAGGTTATTGCCATGATGGTCATAGAGGGTTTGGTCCACTAAGGTAAATCTGAGAAGCTATTTTGAAGTATTCCTCAAATTAAGTTACCATATAATCTATGTTTGTTCTACATGGCTCTAATTATCGAACTATATGTTTCTTCTATCAGAAATTGGTATTTTGGTAGTTCACTAAAGCTAATGGAATCGATACTCTATTAATTCACCAATGAATTTATCATGATAGATTTAGTTTATTGGTTCAATTGAATTTAACTGATTGTTTAATTCAAAGTGGATTTCATTTATTTAACTGATCATTGAGATAGTAGATTGATCTCGTAAAGCACCCAATTTGCTTATGGCCAATTTTACTAATAATAATATGAATTTGCTAATTATTTTGGTAATGGTGGATATGGTCTTTGTGGTCCACTTAAATCGGTTACCTAGGTATAGTGGAATTAATTAAATGATGATGGATCTAGTTAGTTTGTTGAGATGTTCGAGTTGATCCAATGCAAGCATTCGACAACACTGGAAATTGTGTCAATTATTGATGAGGTCAATCATTGGGTTAGTAATTAATATTTGACTGCATTGAAGGATTGGGCATAGTGGCCTAGCAGCCCTCCATCCAAATCGTTTATAAATATATCCATGTGGATTATGGAAAATGTTAGATAGTCTGGGGCTTTAAGGAAGAGCATATATCCCTCCTCTTTTCCTAAGCATAAACGTTCCTAGTGCACAAGTTCTAACGCAGGGATGTGATGATATGCAAAGTTAATGTGCACAAATAAAGAGCATATGATGGTGTCTATGTGCATAAAAAATTAAATCAATTACGTATGCAAATATGTGTTGTTGTGCGAATGTAGTAGTGCACATAAAGTATATAGTTCATAGATTTTTTATAGATAGCATGAGATGATGGTATTTGTGTTTCAAGAGAAGTTCCTATCCATGTGATGTAAATTAATAAAATAACATATACTTATGGGTAGAGATTATAGATAGAGAGATATTTATGTGACAATGTCTGTAGTTGATATATAGAAGAGAATTAATCTCAGTATAGTGTGCACCTCTACCTTATGTAATGAAGGGAAATCTAAGTCAACTTTAATACTAGTACACATGAAAAGCGCTTCTAGTTTGTTGGTGCATTAGACAAATTCCAGAGATAGAGAGAATTCATCCAAGGAGTTTGTAATAGCGTTTTTGTATAAAGCACTTTATACACCAAGATCGATACATGTAGTTTTATATTGACATAGTTATTTTGTATGGAGTATATGTCATCTTTTATTTATTACCAATATTAGTTCTACTATCAAATTTTATTAATTATTGAGTGGATGAGTCATACACAAAGTCATCAACTTAATGTCTCTATTTCGCCTTATATCTTGACATGTCCTTTCAAGAAAACTTCCTATCCATGTGATGGCCTTATATGCTAATATTTGGTCTTATATCTTGACATTGCAATGTGTATGGCCTTATATCCTGATATCTGTCGTTTTATTTATATGTTTTTGAACTCATGGGGAGAGAATATGGATGACTAAGATACATGCTCTTGAGATGATTAGAGTTGGAGTTGTCGCTAATATATTTTGTGAGTCGAGTTGTTGATCTGTTGTAAAAAAAAAAAATTCTATGTTGAGGATTATTTTTTATGATCTAGTTTGAAAATGAATGAAATAGTTTCATAAATAGTTTGAGGAGGTTGGGCCCTCCTTCAGATGGTGTTGTGAAAATATAGGAGTAATGGAACCTTGGTAGTAATGGCCAAAAATGAGTGATAGGGAGTTGGGGATTCCTAGTTGGTGATGGCCAAAATACTTTATTAGGGGTTGTGTCTCCTAGATGGTAGTGGAAAGCAAAATTTTATGAATAAATTTGATGATAGATAATAAAATGAAGAGAAGTATTGGAATAGTAGCAAGGTGGTTTTTCTCCCCTTGAGGATTTCCGCCTCATATTTTTGATTTCAATGTGTTGGATTATCATCTTGTTTATATGTAGTTTTTGATGCTGAGTTTACATGTTTATATTTATTGTTTTACATTGGACTACTGATTATTTAATGGATTGACAAAAATATTTATAATTGTATAAACCATATCACTACTAATTCACCCCACCCCTTTTAGTATTGATTTAACTACAACACTAGCAATTATAGGTTTATTTTAATGTTTACCATCTAGAGGAGCAACAAAAATTTTTATTTTTTGATTTGAACTTAGGGGAGCATGCCCTAAGCTAATGTGAAATCGAAATAGAAACCCTTAAGTTGGATGGATATCCTCTAGTATCATAGTGAGAGGATTCTACAACTCCCATATGGTCCCACATATACCCTATCGAGTATGTAGATGATAGGTGCATATGATGGAGTTACTTTAGGAAATGATAGATGCAATGTCTAAGAGTACACCATAGAATTTATGAAGATGGAAATAGTGATGGGTATCTTGACCAAGAACCTATATGTACTCCTCAAGTATATGGGTGGTATACATGGCTATCTATGAAAGCAAGTGATGATTTTAAAACCAAAAACAATGAAAGAGACTTGTATATAGACAGGCTACCTTGAAATGATATTCTAAAAGAATGGTTAGGCTAATGGGTTCAATGTAGAAGGAACACTAATAAGCTTACTAAGAGGGGAAGCCAAATAAGAAAGGGGGAAATGAAAAGAAGATAATAGTTACAACATGTACCAATGTAAGGATCCTAGAAACTACCAAAACTGTTGTGATACTAATAATCACATGGAGAGAAATGCTAGAAATAATATCTCACAGAGATCAACCTAAGAGATGAAAGGATATGAATAAGAAAAATATCATAACCATAGATTAAAGTAGTTAGCTGCAAATAAAAACATATGTGGATGACAATATTGTGTGCAGATTCTTCTAGAAGGAAACAAATCTTAGTAGCCTTCAACAGGAAGAAGAGGAGGAGTTGGAAAAAGTCTTTCATAAAAACATATAGGTAGAAAAGGCAATGATTGATACTCTATTTTATGTAGATTCACAAGAAATATTGTAGTAGAATAAGTGGTCAACAAAATTAGACCAGATGTTCATTACCATATCCCATATCAATTGGGATGGGTCAACAATGAGGCAGAGATAAAGGTGAGAAAATAGTGTAACATTAAATTTTCTATTATTGTTGAGTTTATTGATGAAGTAGAATTAGATGTATTTTCACTTTATGTATGAGTATTTTTGTTGTAGAGTCACTATATGTACATGTGGGATACAATACTCATGTGGAACACCAACTAGTACTACCTAGAAGAAAAAATATTTCATCATCAATATGGTTTGGGAAGTGTCAACAATGCGAAGAGTTGATCAATTCTAAGAAGAATTATGTTTTATTACTACTATGTTTTATTACTATTAAGATAAAATTATTCTATAGTTGAGTCAATTACACAAAGGTCATAGTTGTAGGGGTGCAATAAGGAATAAACGTCCCAATATTTTAATTTTAAGATAGTGCAAAAAAATTACAAATTATGTTGGTGAATTATTTAACAAAATTTCTGAAAGGCTGATTCTACCTTCTAATTTAGTATTTGAATTTTCATATATGTTAACTTCTTTCCTTCTGTTAAATGCAATACAATCCACTATGCTTAAAATCATGAAGCCATTAACTAGTAGTGTATGTTAGTACTTGTTTCAGTTAAAACAAAAGCATCATAAAAATACATATCCCGTACATGGTTCATAATAATTACATCAATAGGCGTCCCTCTATTGGAATTGGCCACTTTAATCATTTTCCCAATCAATTTTTTTGATCCGATGGTCTAAATTGAAAGATGCCAATATATTCTCATTGTTGTCAATCCATCGAAGAATGAAATTAAAAGTGTTAATTCCCTTTCATGTCTAAATCACATTTTTAAACCATACTTAAATTAATGTTTTACAAAACATAATTAAAAAATTATTGTACCTGTTGTTGATAACCACATATGCTAATTAGTGAAAATTGAAATAAATATAAAACTTATAAAACATGTAATGCTCATGGATTGATTTTGAAACTTTTAACTGTTCGCTTCCTCAAACGTATGTCTATTCAACCAATTGTTAAGCATTTTATTGTTTTTATCCACTGCATTACCTCAATAGTTGCTTGAGCAAACATACGTCTACTCGACCACTTGTCGAGAGTTTTGTTTTATTTATCCTTGTTTTCATCCACTCCATTACAAGAGTGGTTGCTTATGCATGTGATTGAAAGGCATGCCCACTTGAGATATAACTATAGTGGATGGAATATGAAGTTATTAAAATTATCCATGTTGTGTGGGTTGGATTGTTATTGCCAAAACATACCACACTTATTGTTGCATCCAACTAATTTTGACTCCCTTCTACAAAGTATCCCCCTAAGAAACAAATGTATGATGATTAGTCAATAATAAGTACGGTTTCATTATTTTTTTTTTTTCTCGGTAAACTGTCTAAATTTCTATTATATGTACAAGTGGAAAATTACATGCAGAGTAGCTGGACTTAACAGTATTTCCTTGGCCACCAGTGGTGCCATGGATGAGACAGACTGACCCAAAAGCTCCCACGCAGGGGTAGCAATCAACATGAATTCCTGATGCCTCTGAAAGGCAGACTGAGGCACAAAACTGAACCAAAATGACAAAACAGACGCCTCCTTCTCGGTTACATATTGGTGAGCCCGCCCACACAGGGGCCATCTTCATTAACCAAATTGGGACTGCTACTGACCGACGCACTGACATTAACCATGACTAAAAAAAGACTGGACATATATCAAAAACAACATGAAAGCAGACCGAAATCTGCAGTAAACCGAGAACTGGACCTGAGCTGATGAAGTTGGCCGCGACTGGAGCACGCACTGGAGGATTATTCGTCCTCAGGAGGTTTCTCCTCCACAATTGTGCACCACCCTTGCCCCTCGGGGATACCCTCCCACATGGCCACCCACTTGGCTTGTGCTGAGCCTGGATCATTCGTTGTCTGGGAGGTGGAGGAGTCGGCCTTGATCGCCTTCCCTGAGGTCCCTTCCCCGCTTGGTGGAGGCGGCAAGGGGTCTGCATGACCAAGGCCTGCCGAAGGTGGATCTGCCCCTCCTAGGGGTGTTTCCTCTTCAGCCTCTTTCGGGGTTTGCGTGAAGAGCACAGAGACATGCGCTATGATTCCTTGATTGTCCCCCGCCTTACCCAGGGTGAAGACCATTGACCCGAACGCCGGGAGGGCTGGCCCCTCAACGCTTGCCCCGCTGACCTCCAGGATTTGCCCAGCATGGAGTGGCGCGACCCCTGCCCGACGATAGCAAAAGCAACAGCAACAATGGTGGTGCTCCCTTTCTGCTCCTCCCCGTCCACAACCCCGGCTCGAGCCCCGACTAGAGCCCCTCCTGCAAGGCTGCCGGTTGTGAAGCCTTGCCATGGGCTGTTCGTTTCCACCTAAATTTGCTTGGAGCAGGTAGCGTAGCCTCCCCAAAGCCAGAACTTGTCACCCCCACTTCCCAAACGCCTCCACCACCTTCGAATTATCTTGATATTCCACTGTTGCGATCCCCAAAGATTCCCAATTTTCCTCCTGCGCCTTTGAATCGGCCACCCTTGTCTCCAGTTTCTCTGCGTACCCCGATGAATTGGCCTCCAACACCTCGGAAGATGCCCTCCCGCCTTCAGAGTTCGCCTCCCGAACCTCTGAGATTGCTTCTCTCCTTTCTGAGGCGCGTCCGAGGTTCTGAGAACCGACCCAGAGGGTAGCCTGTGATGGCGTGCTCCTCGCCCAGCTGCCGGCTTTCCTCCACAACGGAGTTCTCGGCACCAAAACACCAGCATGACAGTGAGTTTCGGGAGACAATGGCCTATTGCAGTCCCCGGCCAGATATTTAACACCTCTCCATTGTTCTGAGCGCCATCCGATGTCCTCCATCCTGTCATCCAAGTCTGTAATGAATGCCCTGAGCGACCACCCTGCCATATTAATCCTTTGATGGCTGAGGTACTGAGGGAGTTAATCCGCATGGGGCGTCACATGATTGCCATGTGGTTCAGCCCATCGAGACCTGTTGTCACCCGCAACCGGGGAAGTACGGTTTCATTACTATTTAAATAATATAAATAAGTATTAAATAGTAGTGTTAAATTATAGTACATTGTGTGGCGTTTTATAACTTGGGTATGTGGTTAAATTAATGACATGGATATAGGCTTATTAGAATTTTTATATAATAATAAAACCCTAGGGTTCTTATATACAACTAATAGTATACACAGAATCAAGGTTATTAAATATTACACCATAATTTTAATATATTAAATGATTTATAATATCATTAATTAAATTAAATTTTATATATTTATTTTATAAATTATATTATATATTGTTATAGTGTTAAATTATTTATTAATTAAAATTAAATAATTAAATATGAATCTAAAAATGTTTCAATTAATATTAATATTACTTCATATTAAATTATATCTACTTATTGCATTATATATATGGTATATTAATAAAATAATAATATATAATTAAAAATACTTAATTCATGAATTAGTATAGTCAATCACAATAGTATAAATATCAAAAAGTACATTCCATTTGGTTAACCTATGTTTATCTTAACAATAGCCACATTAATTCCCCAAAGCCCTCTTCACTTACTATAGTAAATTAATTAATTAAAAAGAATAATCAAACATAAAAAAACTTAAAACATTATTAAAAATCAACAGTTAATAAATTTATAATTTATTAATAGAATTATGATGAAATTAATTATATACAATGTTAAGATTAATAACACTAATACTTTAATTAATGGGTGAATTAATAAAAACATAAAAACAATTTAAAACATAAAAGATTACTAAAACATTAATTAAACCTCTAAAAAGTATATATAATACTAATATAATACTATCAATTTATTAAGATTGATATATTAATTAAAACATTAATACATAATTAAAAGAAAAATTACTTAGGACATAATTATTATAGTCAATTACATTAGTCAAACATAGCCAAATATGACCACATTAAGATGTAATCAACCTTATATTTACAACAATAATCAAGTTTGTTCACTCAAAACAGTCCCTAGTTAATATAACATTGATTAATTAATTCAAACATTAAAATGTTTAATAACATTAATTGTAATACTA